>MU130922.1:4073-47045 GCA_015039435.1 Imleria badia
ACTGGTCTCTACCGTGCCATTGCAGCCCAACTCTGCCGCAAGTCACTGGAGACGATCATCTTGGAGGATTATGATCATTTAATATCTGTCCAGGTGGACTCCATCCGTCCACTGTTTTCATTCCCCCGCCTTCGTTGTGAATCGCGCGTTGCTGTACCCCCTCTATCAGATGACGATCTGCTCGACCTCGCGACCTCGTGGCCACTCCTCCAAGTCCTGTACCTCGACTATTACGTCGAGAGACACGCCACCATGCCCACGCTCAGGTTTCTGCCATCTTTTACAGCATTGCCCCCGTCTCCAGGAGCTCACCATCGTCATCGACACCAGGGGCTCGGAATGGATAGACGTCACGCGCCCTGTTGTTCGCAATCATAGGATGTTTAACTTGGGCCTCGGAAACTCTTTTCTCGACGATCTGAAACACGTTGCGTCAATTCTCTGTGCCATTTTCCCGTCCCTCAAGGAAGTCGATATGACTTGGCGGTATAACTTCCCCTCAGATTATCCGAAAAATGGGACACGGTGGGCGCTGTGGCAAGAATTAAACCGTCACCTTGGCGACCTGCGCAAGTGCCGAGATTCGGAGCGCAGTCCTCCAGCCTCCAGCCTAGCCAGGTATTAGTCGTCACGCATCCTGGCTTTTATGTGTGGTGAATGGATACGTTGGAAGCCACCGCCAGCGCAAGGCCGAAAACAGATGATAGGTATACAGGACAGATGATCTACTGTATATGGAAAGAGCGAGGAAATGGACAAGTTGGAATTGAAGCAAATGTCCGGCTTGGATGGGGACCGAGAGCTGACGGCTATTGAAGCATACAGGAAGGAACTTCGAACCGTTGGGCCGGCATGACATATGATGATGATGTAGAATGAGGAGAATGGCACGACATGATTTTTCACAGCACATGCTGATTCTTTGTCTATCCGTAGCAAGGCCATGGGCCATGGCCTAGTCTCGCTCAAGATCGCAGCTCAGGTACGAATCAAATTCTGTCGACTCCCTTTTAACACATACCTTGTACAACCATACATCCGCATTTTCAATCTCCCGAGGTGCTTTGGGTCACCATTTAGCCTCCCTGACAGTAAGCGGAAGCTCCCTCATGACGTATCCCCCACTTTACTCGCCCTCTCTCCAAACCTTGTGTTGGGTCTCCAGATACGATGACGAACCGGAGAACCTGCCGGTGTAAAGAAGGATAACACAAAATGGTCGGTCACCCCCCATGTGCTGAGAAAGTTGATTCTGTCATTTTGGATTACGTGGCGCGTATGACGCACCCCTATCCACCGTTCGGTCCCGCACATCCAGCGGGCGCCACTCTACATTGTATCGGGGTCAGCTCAGGCTCAAATTCTTGGCGTCCGGGACAGCGTGCGCCGCATCGACCAACTATGGGTACAACATGTCAAACGAATAGAATTCAATTTCTTGAATACTCACCCTCACTGCCAGTGGCAAGCTACGGCCGCGCAATCCTCAGATTGTCATCGGCGTCAATGAAGTCTTTTTGTGAGCCCTCTAGGTTTGAACGTGGAATTGCCAGTCTGTGTCTCTGACACGGATCTGAGATGGGCCAGCATGCAACGCACGGACTGGCAACTGGTCGCGCGCGCGGCGCGCAAGCCTGCCAGTGGGGTTGTTGAGCGGCACGTCGGCAAAGGGCGGCTACTGAACGCACCGCCCTGGCTGTTTCTCCAGTGATAGAGTTCACCCTACATATAACCAAGAAAGGACGCCACTCACCTCGTGCTCGCGTGTCGAATCGTCCCTGCTGCCAGTGACGGCACTGAGTCTCACCAGAACAAGCACAAGCGACAAGCGACAAGGCACCAAATAGAGTTGGAGAAGGAGACTGTACGTGAGTCATCGCCCGTCGTGATGCTGCGCCGCCTGGCCCCTGGACCCCTGGGATATATATGATGCGATCACTGCATAACTCGAGTGGCAAGTAAACGAGCCACACTGGCTTTTTTTTTTTTGATTCAGATGCAATTCAATTCGGAAAACCTCGAGGCGTATCTATCAATAATCAGATTCAAGTTGTATCTCAGGCACATGCGAGAAGAAAGAGGCGATAACTTGGGCTTGGAGCACAGTCGAGCGCATCGTCGATCCGGGTCTCGTGAGAGGCCACGTTGTCATACTAAATATATGCACGATTCAGACTACGAATTATGTGTTGATTGCCGGCGAATTGGCCGATGGACTGCGTCACACACAGCCTGGATGGATTCGAGCTGAACGATTCGGAGGCACGACTCGCTTCGTGGAGGTCTGCATACTTTTGCAGATTCAGATGACTTTAACCAGATCCGGGCCAAGCAAGGCCAACTTGA
The DNA here is from genome assembly GCA_015039435.1 of Imleria badia. Classification (NCBI taxonomy): domain Eukaryota; kingdom Fungi; phylum Basidiomycota; class Agaricomycetes; order Boletales; family Boletaceae; genus Imleria; species Imleria badia. Next base: position 6,420 of record MU130922.1, read on the forward strand.
AGCATGGATGATCAATTGATCGGGCCCAAAGTTTGACAGGTGAGTTCGGCTACCACTAGCAATAAATTACTCTATCTGCCCCCTCGCTGGCACACTACTTAATACCAGTGCAAGTCCGATTCGACAGCATCATACTGTACTTGGGGTTAATTGGCAATGCTGTCCATTGTCACATCCTTGAGCTGTCAAGACCTGCCAGCGAGAGTCTGACATTTGAATGGGGCAATGGCGAGAGGTTGGATATATCCTTGTGACGGAGGTATTTGTGACGACAGCTCGGGACCGGAGTCAGTCACCGGTGACTCGAGCGGCCCGTTCCTTGACGTGTCGTCGTCGTCGTCGAAAAGTGGTGCGCACGGACGAGAAGTACTTGGTCCTTATCATCGTATTCCATCCATGCGACTCTGAAACGCCAAGGAGGCGATACCGTACTCCAACTCGGTGCTCGCAAAGCGGGCGTTGATTCCTCTTTAAGTAACCAAAGACGATAGCTAGATCTTGAGCCCGCATGTCACTTTGGAGTGGCAGTAAACATGATGCGAAACCACTGCATATCTTCCGCGTGTCTCCCACCAGATCTTGGGACTTCGGAGATTGATGGCTTGCGGTCTCATCCGTCGTTTTGATTGATTGACGTCGCGAGAGGTCACGGATGCATCCACAACACAGCTGACCCCCTGAACCATGATCATCATCCAACGAAGCGGTATGCGACGCAGCCTCATTCCAAACCCGATCAAAAGCGCGCGATCAAATCGCATGTATAGCGCGGCAAAGACGAACAGAGAATATCAATTCGGCGAGGTCTAGGGTACACAGTGAAATCTATGGCGTTCAATCATGGTCCGAGGCTATTCAGAGTTAATTATGATCCTACGCAAAGATTGACGCTCGCCTTCTTAACCCCAGCCGCGCTGAAATCCGAGGTTTCGACATCCAGGCCCACGTGTACCAAGTAGTACGGATCTTCACAGCAAGTCGCCATGGGTCGAGATTGAGGGAAAAGGTACTCGCACCTACAGCAAACTTCCGCTCTGGAAGCGACCTAGAGCCCTCGAGGTGCGGGCCTTTCACAAGTCCACGCGGACAGGCTGTGTGTTACGCCTCGGAAAACATTCCTGGCCACGCCGCCAAAAGATCTGAAAAAGGCTAATACAATGCTAAAATAGAGGTTCATCAGACACGAGGGATGTGATTGATTACCTATCGGCCATCAAGTAGGGCCGCAGGCGCAGTACCAGCTTGATCTCGATAGCGTATCGAGAAAATGGAGACTGACTCGCTCGATCGAGTGGAGCAAAGCACCAGGGTGAACTGGCGAATAACGCTAGGTGCCAGTGAGTTGTCGCGGGACCGAGCATGCGTGCGAAGATGGATGGATGTCCCTGTGATACCGCGATAGTATGAGGGTGTTCCAATCAGACACGAAGATACATCAATTCCCCGCCTTCCTTGCAGATGCTCGGACTCAGACCGCACGCTATCGGGTCGGGGCAAAAATAATTCCGACACAGTTTTGTGATCGCCTGGCGTACTAACTAGTGGTCAGTGTTACGAACATTGAAGTAGGCATAGATTAAATATAGACATGGTCGCCGACGGCGCAATGTCACGCCCTTTACAGGAAAACACGAAATAAGTAGTAAAAAGACTTACCGTACGTCTGGGTTCCTTTCTCTTTCGATACTATCGCGGGTACCACGTTAATCCGGGCGTGAGCGAGAAAGAATCAGATTCATTGTGATCACGCGTGATGGTTGCGAACGTGAACGATTGCAAAGACCTCCGTACGCGTCGGATTTCTCGTGAAATGATCACGGGGATCTCCTTGCCCTAGCTGGACTTTGAAGCGGAAGAGCTTCCTTTGGAACATTTGTGCGTCTCGTTCCTGCCGGCAACTGAAAATTTGGCTGACGAGGCGGTGTTTAGATGGGTCCACTTTCAGGCGAAGCACAAGATGGCACTTACAAATGAATCACATGCTGATCTGTGATCATGGGAATCGCCGCGCGCGCCACGGTTAAGCTGCAGGACGGGTCAAAACCTTGGGCAGCGGCCGATGGCTAGGACAGAAAAACGACGACGAAACCTTGCAAGGAGCTGCATTTCATCATGATGCTCACAGGAACTCCTTGGCGTCCGTGGGCGATTCTGATTCGCTGACGGGAGAGACTGCAAGTCTCAACTTGCTAAGTACCAGGAACGGCTAGGGTCCGGGAACAGCCTAAGAACACGGTTATGGGCGGTGATGCCACTTCAGGCGCTGAGAGGCTACCTTTTCCTTGCTGGCTGCTATGATAAGGCGATGGAGTGGACGAGAGCTTGGAAAAAATTGCGAACGCATGTGCTTTTCGAGACGTGATCGTGCCTGTGGGTGAAAAGGACTCGTCGAATCGACCAACTGCGGCGAAAAACGCAGAGAAGAGTGTTCTTAACAGTGCAGCTCAGCGCGCTCGTGCGGAATGCCGTTGTGCTCTACATGAAAATCATGAGTTGACAGCGCGCCTGGCTAGTAGCTCGAGTTCTCTCCGTGGGAATTCCATCATGGAATGGTGCCGACCGACCCAGTCTAGACCAACCCTCAGCGCTGACGGGCACGGCGGAACATGTAAGACCGTCACTGATCTATGCCCATCACTGTCGGTGACCGACACAGAAGGGAGGCCCTGTGCTCCCAATTTGGTCGTGCACCGACGTCCACAAGCACTCCACCCGAGTCTTCCACCACGACTGGCATGTCCATTCCCAAGAGATAGTCTTCTCGGCGACCTTTACATCTCACTCCAGTTCGCCTCTTGGCCTACTCCAAGACACACATGGGCCACCCCTTCCCTAAGGTTGGCGGATCCGGGCGAGTGAAGTATTGACAGGTGAACGCTGAAGACAAGGGACCTCTGTGTCGTTTAGGGAAGTTGTCAAGGCTACGTGACATGATTTTTCGTATACGTCGATCCGTTGCGCATCTATTCCATAGTACCACTCGTTCCAGAGGGTTGTTAGTGGCCTGCAGATCCGATTCGAGAAAGTTGCTAGTACCCGCCAAACTTCAGTGACTCGAGGTTGCAACGATCCACCCACACCTTTTCCTCGTGCTTTTGAAACTCGTAGCAGTAGCAATGCTTCAAGTGAACTTGTGAACAAGTTGACAGGCCCCATTGATGGTCGGTGAGGTCACGCCTGTCAGAATTGGTTCGATCATCTATTTCACAGAGCTGAGTGAAAAAAATGAATCTGGGGAAGTCAAACACTTACGTAGGTGTCAGGATCTGACCCGGTCGTCGGACGCGTTGACAATGGTGGAGACCTTGAATACATTGCGTGGCCTATTCAAAACAAGGGTTGGGGGGAGTGCTGACAATGTATACTTTTGTGTGCCTAACACTGGGTCGCGTGCAATGTGCTCGGTACGCCATATCGACAGCCTTGGCCAACATTTCCGTCCTCTGGTTTCAGGTCCGAGGCTCTCAGGACCATGCTACCCAAATTTCGTCAGTTCTTGGCATTGACCTATTTGTGACTCGAGTGGTACCTTTTGATCAACGGCCCAACCGACGGAGCACAGGAATAGGGTCACTTGATGTCAGCGGGACAAAAGTTCACAGCGGCTTGAATCAGTGGCATTGGCTCATCAGAGCGCGGGTGGCGCCTGTGCTACTTCGAATGGGTGTCAATGCAGATAGTTGACGGACCAAAAGTTGTCCACGAACTCGGTGTTTGACTGAACGTGCGAAACGTAGCAGATGAGCACAGCAATTTGCATCTCAAGTCCACGGGGACGCAGAGAATTGTACGTACAATGAACTAGGACCGATGTGGATCGATAAGAAGGACGCCAGCCTATCTCGAGGGGTGGTTCAGAGTGCACGTGGACTGACGTTGGCCGAGCATGAAGAGCGAGAGGGTCAGAATGGCCAAACCAGGCTCGTCGCGGACCGGCAGCCGTTCATGTGGATGGGACGGCAAGGCAAGGCCGGTGTGAGAGGTCGAGTGGAAGTGTACGAATTGGTCGACAAGACGATCGAAAATGAAACTCAAACAAATCGCAGTTAGTGCGTCGCCGACGGAGTGTTTGGATGGCTGTCACAGCTTACGATAGCCGGGAAAGTCCTTTGCCTGCGTTCCTTGGAGGAAAGGACCCTTGCAGTGGATGATCAGTGCTGGATCTGGCAGCGACTCGCCGGTTAAATCCTTTGACCAGATTTGGGCCGCGTGTCCAGTGAGGTCCATATCCCTTGAACAACGGCAACTTGTCCCATAAGTATTTCAACGCCCTCCTCCATGTCCTTCCCAGTAACTTATCTCTGATCGTACAGTCCTTCATGCCTATCCCCGTCGCACAGGCTCTTTGTTAGCTCCCACCCGCTGTCGGTTCGTCCTCTCCCCACTCCACCATCTTCTGCGTCCAACACCCACTAGGTTCCCTCTCATTCGTGTATATTTAGTACCGTTCCAATAATGGCCAGTAAATCGCCCCTCACGCCGCCTCCTACACTCCAACGGGGAAAGGCATGTCTCCGCTGCAGGTATTTTCACTCCCTCGCAACTACGTTTATCCATGCTCAAACGCGCTTTGACCAGGAAACGAAAAATGGTCCGTCTCCTTGTCACTTGTCACCCTCCTCCGCTCACGTCCGTGTAGAGATGCGATGGCGCCAAGCCCGCCTGTCAACAATGTATTCGTGCAAAGAAACCAGACTGTTGTCAGTATGACGACGGCAAGGGCAAGACGAGGACTCAGTTGTTGCGGGAGAACATCGAACGTCTCGAGCAGCGGATAAGGGAACTTGAGGATCCAGAGTACACCTCGCCCTCTGTCACACTCCACGATCCTCATCTCCACCGCCGGTCAGAGAGCTCGTCCTCATCCTTGGTGGGCTCTCCTGGAAGCACGGGTTTTTCCGCGCCTCATTCGCCTCTCCCGCCATCCGGTATGCTGTGCTACACTATTCACACCCCTTGACTGAGTCTCCTTCCTAGCCACCTGCTCGCCCCCGCATGCTTGGATTCAAACTGTCCCCTCGCCCTCCCCAACGCCTTTCAGCGATGCTTTCCATATCGAGCCCCACCCGACGGTGGATTTAGCACAGATGCTGTACGCCCATCTTATCTTTACATACTCATCATTTTTCTCATGACCGTTCGCAGGGTTGACATCTTCTCAGCGCATCGCCATCAATGCCTCCTGGGCCTCCACATGGGTCGCTTACGAGATTCATTCACGCGCCCCGCTACCGAGCAACACCATCCATGCCTTACAAACGCCGTCTTCCTCTGGGCGTGTTACATCTCACGACCAGGTCCGCTGAGCGAGCACGAATCACACTACCTCAATCGTTCGCTCGAAGGGCTCAGCGACGCACTCCAGTACAGCAATCGAGTGCTCGACGTCATCCAAGCCTCCTGTCTCTTGTCCCTCTACTTCTTGTCCAATGGGCGGGCATTAGAGGGGAGTTACCATGCAGCCGCCGCGGCGTCTTTAACCATGCAGTGCGGCCTTCACGGAGCGATCATGAATCGCTCGGTGTTCGAGTCCACTGGAGTAATGGCGCCCTTGCAGCTTGAGCCGGCAAAGGATACTATCGAACAGGGCGAGAGAATACTGACGTTCTGGCAGGTCTTTGTTCTCGATCGATGTTGGTCTACGGTTCTTCGGAAACCCACAACCATACCAGACGGTCCCGAGGGATCCTTGTCCATCGTCATGCCGTGGCCACAGGGCATGGAAGAATACGAATCGGCAAGTCAATCCCGACTCATCTTGACGTCGATGACTGACAATGATACACGTATTCAGGGACAAATTGAGGATTTACATTCCTTTTCGACCACCCGGACCTTCTTTGATGGACGACTGTCAAACCTTGGAGGCTGCTTCTCGCCGCTGGCCCTGAGAGTAAAGGCATCCGTTCTCTTCCACCACGCTCACCACTTGGCATCGAATTGGGATCAGCGTAGGCGGCTTGACCCTGCAGGCTATCTGCACTCTTCTGATGATTACGCAGCGTTATCTCTCTCAAATGCATTCATGGACGACTTCCAGACATTAGAACATACGATTGCATGTTTCATCTCGACGCTCGTCCCCGTCCACCAGCTGGACGCCACCGTGCCTGACGATAAGCACGCGTACCTCACAATCCACACTCTTGCTCACGTTGCGGTAATTCATTTGTATTCTCCCTTTGGACACGAAGATCCGGTTGCATACGAAAAGTGCCTTAGGGCGGCGCGGTGCTGTGTCTCCATCACCAAACACATTGCCGAGGCAGACTACGAATTCCTGGATCCGGTTCTTGGTGTAAGTTTATCACTGCCTTGCTCTGATGGCATGTCTGATTTGCGTTCTTGTTAGCCTTGTTGGACGGCCGCTATGGACACGTTGATTCGCGAACTGAATTTGATCGAAACATCTTGGCCCATCGTCAATAGCGCCGAGGTCCGCAATGACATTGGAACGCTACTGTATGCCATGACCAGCCTTGGATCACGTTATCCATTACTTGGGTACTCGGTGGCCAAAGTACAAAAAAGACTGGCGGGACTATAATTCGGTCAGCAAACCACCTGCCGCTTAATGCCGATGCCCTACCCCCAACGCTGGAGGGATACCTAATCAAACAGCTTGTCGAATGCTTTGTTGACCTACGTGGACTGTCTTTGAACGTTTTGTTCGAACTCTTTCTTCCGTTTTCCCGGACGTTGAGGACGTTTTGCCCTTGTGGGTTTGAAGGATAACTTTGACCGTGTACCATTATTATCACGTTCGTTGACGACTTTTGCACGTACTAAAGGACCCTCTTTGGACTTCTCCCAGTTGGACTCTCTCCCAGCTCGAACACTACTTGGACTCTAGAGACTGTAACGGACTTTTTTTATCACGGACATAGTCTCATACTTTTGAAAAGATCTGTTAATCGTTACGCTAGTTCATATTTTTATACGTCGTGCCATAGCTTTTTTTACCTGCTGGTTATACTATTAACCACGATGGATGCCTCTGGAGAGCCCCCAATCCCAAATGACTTTTTACTTTTGACCTTTTTTTTTTTCTTTGTTCGGACTTGATATACTCTTCGTGGCTACCTTTTTGTAGTGATACTCGCAGCGTAATCCAGAAAACGGACAAACGATGGACTTGTAGTATGTGTACATACATTCGGACAATCAGATAAAGTATGGTATTGGGCTTGCTCGAGCTTGTGTCACCCACGGAGAAGGGACTAGATGGTATCTGTGACGGCTTCTATAATTGATGATTGTGACTTGATAACCGTTCGTTGGTACGCTCCGCATCTCGGCCTTGGCAGAATGTCAGTCACGACGACTTGGAAGGACTTAGCGCCAAGTAGTACGTAAACGGCAGTGGTTCTTAATACAGGCGACAGCGCCGCAAACCGTTTACCTTTTACTTTGCCTCGGCCCGTCTTATCAACAGACAGGCGGATAACACTCTGGCAGATTGTCTTCGGTGGGCCAAGGTGACCTTCCGAATAGGCAAACATTATGTCTCACTTGCCAGTGGATGGCTCCGACCACCATGGTAACTCCTCGCTCGCCTCTTCCATCTACAGCGATTCACCTGCCAACGCGTCCTTGCTCGCTTCTCCGGACGAAACTACTACAGTAAACGGAGAGCCAAGCACACCCCGCGATCGTCGAATGCCGTCATTGTCAATTCTACCCGGACAACCCCGCCGCCCACCTCTCGAACGGCGCAGTCTTTCCTATACCTCCAATCACCGTACGTCCACTACAAATAGCGTGCCACGCACGACAGGGTCTACTCGGCTCTCGATCGCTTCGCAGCAGCACCAGTGGTCGCTCTTTGGTCAGCTCATGGAGAACGAGGCTCAACTTCCAAGTGTGGATACCGTTCTTCCCGGGCCGAGACGGACGTCTTTGGATCAACTTTTGCAGAATTTTTCAATCGTTCAGTCACCCACGGAAGAGTTGTCGAGCGACCCCATCGCTATTCGGATGCCGACCGACCCACACGCGGTCAGTCCGCAAGACGTGTATCCCGAGCACGAGCCAGAGAGTACGATGGACGAGGAAGTATCTTTGGACGGTTCCGATGACACACCCACCACGACGACACGTGTCTCGCGCACGCCCAACACGCGCTGGTTCCCGTCACGCGTGCCTACGATACCGCTTCTATGGAAGAATATTCTCAAGTGCTCGGTCGCATACTTTATTGGGTCGCTCTTCACCTTTCATCCATCGCTCTCTCGGTTATTTGGAGACTTGGCGCCCGGATCTGGTGGCGGTGGTCCGTACCCCTCTGCACACATGATCGCAACCATGTAATCCCCATTCCACTTTCGATTCGTGTCTTCTCTTCATGCTGACATCATGTCCTTCTAGCGCTGTGTATTATAACCCTGCAAAGACGATTGGAGGGATGTTTGAAGCTGATTCGTATTGTTTGGTTGCATGGCTGTATTCTGCGCTGATGAGCCTGAGTGGCCTGTCGTTGTTCTGGTGGTTGGATCTGAAACCGGGGTTCGAACTGGTGGCCGACTTTGAGCTGATTATATGGGTGGGATTGACGATATGGGGGCTCACGTGGATGAAGGTGTGGATGTCGAAGCCGACGTTTAACTCGGGTAGGTCTTTTTGAATTGAACGAGGAATTGCTGATAACAATGCGATCTTCAGCGTGTTCCATGTCAGCGACCGTGTTTTTTATTGTGCAAGTCCCACTCACGATACTGTTCTCGCGGCATGTTGGCTGATCTTTGAGCTAGCGCGGTGAGAGAGGGCACGTGGGAAACGCTCTTGGCGATATCATCCATCGTCCTCGTTGGCATTGCGATCTCGAACCTGGTCTGTTTCTCGCTATGGCCACAGAGCGCCACCTATAACCTTCAAGTCGACATGACAAAGACGCTCGACTCCTATGCGACCTTGCTTGGCATGATCACTAATACGTTCCTACTCGAGGAACCGATCCGAAAGCCCAGTCACGGAAAGATGCAGCGCGCGGTTGAGAACCATCAGTCGTCGTTTACGAGTCTGAAAAAGAGTTTGGCCGAGGCGCGTTCGGAGTGGTTTGGTATTCTGGGGGAACAGGAGAGGGTGTTGTCGAAGCAAGCTTACGGGGATGCGGTGGATAGTCTCACGCGTCTTGCGCAGCATCTGAATGGTCTTCGGAGTGGGACGAGACTGCAATACGAGTTGTCCAAGGCGCAACGAGACGGGAAGCTCGTTCTGCGACGTTCGTCCGAAGATGGACATGCGCCAGCTGGGCTGAAGGGCAAAACGCGATATTCCTTGGCATCGCAGACGGACGAACTCGAAGAGGCGCTGTTACGCGCAGCTGCAGACATGTTTGGAGATCTCGTGGATGACGTCGGTCCGCCATTCAAGGCACTTTCGGTGAGGCTGTTTTACATCCCATAGTTCGATCTTAACAAGGTTCGAGATCAGAACGCATGCACGTCTTGTCTAAAGCGATTACGAGAAGCGTTCGTGAATAGCCAGAACACGGAGCAGTACAAGATGATGCAACCGCAAGATTTCCACAAGATCATCGATGGCATTGATCGGGCACTGTTCACGTTTGAAAGCACGTCAAACCATGCGCTCTTGCGACTATACAGGCGAAGCAACTTTGCTTCCGATTCCGTCGAAAAGTCGGCGCATTCATCCCTGGAAGACCAATTGCTGACGGAGAGCGAGCATGAGCACATCTTTCTTGTTTACTTGTCAGTGGAACTAAGCTATTCGGATCCAAGGCAATATCCTGACGTGGCTGTGCAGCTTTATTTTTACACTACAGGAGTTCGCCGGGGAGTTGATGTCCCTTACTGATGCGATGCGAAGGATATACGCAGTGGAGTTAGCCAGGTTCACCAGACAAAACTGGTTCAAACGCTATTTCATCAACGGACCCAAGTCCTTCCTTTCTTGCATCAGATCATTCCGACGGCGAAGACGGTCTGAGAAGACCACACGGGCTAGTTTGCGTCGTATCTGTAAGCACTGGGCACCTTCGTTTTTCCGGTATTTGGAATTGACTCTTGGCCTCAGCAACGTATTTCAACGCCGATGAGCGCCATCCCAAGGTGTCGTTTCCAAAGGTGCGACCTCATGCGCCGAATACACTACAGACCCCAGATCGCTCGAACCTCACCTCTATCGAGCGATTCCTGCGATCGCTATGGGACCTAGGGGATCAGTTGAGAGATCGTAATATCAATTATTCATTCAAAGTCGGCATGTCCACCGCTTTGTTGGCCGCGCCTGCATTCTTTGATGCCACGCGTCCCATATTTACGGAATACAGAGGGGAATGGGCGCTCATGTCGGTGAGTTGATGGGCTGCGGGGTTTAGAGGTCGGAAAGCTAATTTGATTACGTCGCAGTGCTTCGTGGTCATGTCCCCCACGATTGGAGCTGTAGGTTGATCCCCATGCAGACTCGGATCGTGGCGGATGCTGACTATTCCCTTCCCAAGACCAACTTTCTCGGCGTTCATCGTGCCTTGGGGACGCTGTATGGTAAATCTTGCACGTAAACTGGCAACTTTGTTGACGAAAAGGCACAGGTTGGGTGCCGTGGTAGCGGCCGGGATATACTCGCTCTTCCCCGAAAACGGAGTCGTATTATCGATATTCGGATTCTTCTTCTCATTACCGTGCTTCTACTACATTGTGGCAAACCCGGAGTACGCTACCTCGGGACGGTTTGTGCTCCTGACGTATAATTTGACATGCCTATATGCGTGCGTTGTCTGCGGACCTTGCTTCTAGATCTGTTGCTGACGCACCCTTTTTTGTAGATTCAATATACGGGAAGATAACGTACCTGTGCTGGATATCGCCTACCACCGATCCGCGTCTGTCACTGTTGGCGTGATATGGGCATTAATTGCATCGCGTCTTTGGTGGCCGTCGGAAGCTAGACGCGAACTCAGCAAGGCCCTTGGAGAGTACGTTTTTCGCTTGTGAAATCTGAACCTTGCTCAGCCGGAACACAGGTTTTGCCTCAACATTGGTTGGCTGTACACGCGTCTAGTCGCATCAAACTCTGGCTTGGTTGACTATTTCGACGAATCAAATGATGGGACACAGATGCCACAGAACGGCTCACAAGCCCCAGACGAGAATACCCCGCTTCTGTCTAAATCTGCCAGTGCACAGCTCAGTAGCTCCATTCAGGAGTTCATGGCTATGTGTGTCGTCATCTCGCCAGGTGGATGTGCGACGTATGGCTGATCTTCCAATAAAGGGAACTTCATCTCCAAATCAAACTGATCGAACTGCAGGGGCTGCTGGCTCAGACGCAACACGAACCGCGGTTGAAAGGGCCTTTTCCTATTCTGCTCTACCGCTCGATATTGACGAGTTTGCAAACTATACTGGATAAGCTCCATAGCATGCGGTGCGTTACCACTCGCGAGGAATGGTGCGTCATTTCGTTTTTTTGCGTTGGGACGCTCTATTCTTAGCGGATCTCTTTTTGTGGTGTCTAGGTTCACTGTAAGAGCGATCATACCATTGTTCCCCTGTCCCCCTTGATTCATTTGTCTTATTGTTCCGTTTTAGAGTGTCAGAAAGGACTTTATTCTCCCTGTCAACAAGGAACGGCGCGAGATGGTTGGCAACATCATTCTCTACTTTTCCACCCTGGCATCTGCATTCCGCCTAAAAGCACCGTTGCCACCATATCTGCCTCCTGCCGAAAAGGCCCGAGAACGTTTGGTAAGCTGTACGAAATCGCGTTTGAAATGTCTGCATTGACGTGTTTGGAATGATAGGTGGATGCGATCCGAAAATTAGACGTGGTCAAGAACCGCCAAGTGCACGGATCCAGACAGTTGCTCTTTTTTGCCTACGCGCTCACGATGAAAGGCGTCACGCAAGAACTGGAGTATCTTGGACATACGCTTCAGGATGCGTTTGGAGCCATCGGACAGTCTGCAGAAGAGTTCGATGGGTTGTTTGCGGAGGAGGTCAGGAAGAATGGTGGGACGTCGTTGTGGGCCTGACGCGCGCATGTATTTTTTTCGTCGTTTGTGTGCTTGGCGTGACATGGCGGCATGGCGGTGTGACGTGGAATGCGAGACGGTTCATATGGACTTGATTGGGCTCTTTTGGTTGGCTGGTTTCGCCTCCTTGCGGATGAGGCGTGTTCGGCGCAGATGACATGCACGTTGTGATGAATGAAAGGGTCTAGGTCGTCCTCGTGGCTTATCGTTTGCTTCTAGTGTCCTTGCTGCCACGGGTGTCGTGTCTTGTTTCGAGGTATGTCGTGAAGCCTCTCGATCGCGTTTTTTGATATGGTTCCGCTGTCTAGCTTCCTTCAACGCTGCTCTTTGTTGCCCGACGAGGAAAAAAACCTGATCGTCATATGATACACGAGGTCAGCCGGACGGATCTACCGAGGGTGCACACATACCAGGATAGAGTGGCAAGTCTAGGGACTCTCTTTGATCGATCACTCACCGCGTGTTTCTCCAAAGGTCGATTAGGAATCACATCATGGGGCGCAACCGCCATCTGAATGATAAGCGTGTCTTGTTCCAACTGACACGTTTCACGAAGACGATCTCGCCCACAGGGGTCTCGTCTCCCCCATTTACTGCGCATTGCAAGTTGCTGTGGAGTCGTCGTTTCGAATGATGGCATTGCCAATGACAAGGGGGCGCAAAGGCAGTCTGTAAGGGGTGAGCCTTTGAAAGGTGTCTTCTAGAACCATCGTGCAAATGGTAGCAGGGGTGACAAGTGGAAAAAAGACGACTCTGCGCTTTCTTATCAATTGCAATTCGCCGCGCCTCACGTCGGTGGTCACGTTTTGCGGTCGAATACCAAAAGAACCCTTCGCCTGCCTCGTTGGGGATGACGCTTCGATTTCCCTGGGATATTCGCGAAGCGTAAAGGGATTGCGCCTGAATCTCATTGGCGGAGTCGGAGCGAGGGTGGAGGGTGTAAGGTTTATATACCCGGACGGGGTTTCATGGAGAAGCTGGTGTTGGTGGTCACCGTTTCTTCAACGCCTCGAGTGTCTCTCGAGTTTCTTGTCCTCTGCCCGAGGTTCTCCTCAGGCTTGTTACTTTCTACTTTCTCCCCTCCTCCCCCTCGTCTGCGTGATTTCCCCTATTTCTTCCTTCGCCGTCACTTTGCACGCGTTAAATCGCTCTGCACGGATGTCGACGCCAGATGCGCCCATCCAGGCCGAGTCTGCCGCACCGCCAGCCAGCTCGGAACCACCCGCTGAAACGCAAGAACAAAGCAAAGCCAACGAAGTCGCGGTCGAGATCACAGGTGCGTTGACCCTTGCACCCGCCTTTATAGTGTAATCATGACGCCAACGCGCGATAGACATCAAAGCCAGCGGTCTTCCCGCCAAAGTTGGCTTCTTTAGCGGGCTCTTTTATGTGCGCGTCAAAGGCGGCAAAGTCCCGCAGAGGACGAAGAAGACCAAGTATAACAAGGGAGATGAATTCGTGGCGAGTTGGGGCGAGACCGTCAGGCTGTGTGTTACGCCGCGTAATGCAGTTCGGATTGACGATGACTGACGCAACCTGTGTGGTGGTTCGTTGGACCGCGCTGTTTCACAGGTCGGGCCTCGAGTCGTCCAAGGTCGAGATCGAGGTGTACGCGCGACGATTTTTCTTTAGCTGGAAAATCATCAAGAAGACGGAGAGCAAGGAGAGCCTTGCTGACCTGCTCGAACACTCAGAGACACGTGCGTCTACGTTCTTTGGGAGTACCTTTCTCTCTCTCGTGGTTACTGACGATGCGGTGGTCGTGAACGACAGCGGTTGAACTCGAACTCCTAGAAGAGGGTCAGGCAGCAGGCAAGCTCGTATTCAAGATCAGCAAGAGCCCCGGCGGGGGAGCCAACGTTGACCCGCCTGCACCTGTGCGCACAGACTCTCCGGAGCAAGCGCCTCCAGCCTCGATCCCAGAGGACTCGAAACCAGACATGTAACCCGGTGGCTTTGATGTCCGTGGTGGTCAATAACCTTTTTGGAACGCGTCTACTATACCCCTCATCCTCATGCACCATGTCTTGATGTCTTGGATAAATATCAATATCCCGTCATCTCGTTGAGCCTCGAGACATCCGTGCTGAAATATGACGGGGATGCGAGTCATCATGTTTGTTGCGATCCATTCACTTTTTACCTGAAACGCGGCGTTCAGATATACCATTCACATTGTACATACCCCCCATAGCTCACTGTGATCACGGACTCGGTTGCTTTGCATTGTATGTTTTGTACAATTGGGTATTATTCGAATGGGGGACTGATCATGATGGTGGCTCTGTGGCGTGTGGTGCTCGTCACTTTTCAAGTTAACTTTCTGGATCGCTATCACGACGCTATGAACGTAGGAAATGAATATCCAGCATGACACGACGACTGCGAGAACTCGCACGCTTCTCGTCACTCAGTGTTTTTTTAGGCTAAAACGCCAGAGGGGCCACTGGCAAAACCACGTTCCATTTGGAGCATCAAGCGATACCGATGGACTCGGAAATAGCGAACCTGAGTAGACGGAATTTCTTGAAAAGCGATCCGGGACAATGGATGGCAAGAAATGGCTCGTCTGGGAGAGCATTCCACGACGTCACTTAACGAGTTGCGGGCGGGTCATTCACTTGAAGCCCCGAGTAAATGCGTGGTCTTGCAGACATGTCACTTTCTAGGCTAGCGGTCCGAATGATCACCAGTACTAAACACATGGGCCAGCCGGCGTCGTCTCGGAGTCATGACTGGCATGCCGCTACTAGCAATAATATCAGTCAGCATATAAGTTCAAGTTAGAGAAGGCTGAAGGACGGTCAGACCTCGACTTGCTTGAAGTAACCACAAAGTTCCCCATGGTGCCGTCGTAGCAATGATCAGGGAATTACTCTGGGGAACGGCTCAGAAGGCCGCAAGTCAACGAAACCGTGCCATTAAACGAGAGCGAGATAACCAAACTAGATAGATGCCAACAGAGGTACCGGTAAAATCTGATACATCTTGTGTCAGCGGTCATCTAGTTAAGAGATCACCATGTGAAACGACGCACCCGATAACACCAAATGGTACGACTATGAGCGGAACAACGTCAATGCAGATAAGGGAACGGTGGTACGGAGATGGACTCACACACGGGGAAAGCATCAGAGGTGAGGTAGAGCATCGGAGGATTCTATGGCGTCGTGACAAACGAATGTGATTAGATGGGTGCAAAGCGACGAGGACAATGCGGAAGGGAGGCTTGAGGTAACAGATAGGTTCCCTCGGTCTCCCAAGGAACTTGAAAGAAAGAAAGCAAGAAACGGAACGGAGGAGAAACACAGCAGCTCTCCCTCTAAACCAGCGGGGTTTCAATTCATAGCTCACCTGCTATTAGCCACAACAGTGTGAAGGACTCGGAGACCTGTGAGCGCTTACGCTGGCTCTTGTCCGCAAGCCCCTCTAAGGCGTAGAGGTTCTTCTGTCACAGTGTGTATTTGATTGTCAATGACGGAACTTTTACTCTATCCTGAAATTCCAGATCGCGGAGACCAGTTTAAAGGACACCATCAGTGTCGAAGTTTTACCTCACTGTCAATGGTTCCGTCAGCCATGCAATCTTTTTGATCAATTTGTAAGTTAGTAGGCGAAGAACTTCAAGAAGGAAGCGTTAAAGCTAATGTGTGGCTGTGCTCAAATGGACATCGTGGGAGATAATTGCTTATTTTATGCTACATACTAGTGATTCAACTTCATTCAAGTTGTTAGGCGGCCCTTCCGGAGGTACACCAAAAATACACAACATTACAAGCGAGTGACATCAAGACGGGTCTGTCAGTACGCCTGGGATGAAAGCTGTATAAAATGCACTATGTGGTGTCCAGAGATTAGGGGCAAGACTGAAAATGGGACAGCACCTTGCCTGAGGGGATGGATAGACGGTAAAGGTATCTAGTCGAATCCGTCGACAGTAACGTTCCAGGTCCACCGTCCTTCCAGGAAACCCTTGGAAGTATCCTCCAGCATGATTTCGTTCCGCTTCGACACATACACCTGATCACATGGCAGGGAACAATGGATCAGTCAGCATGAGCCATAAGTTACAAAAATAGCGATGCCTACCGTCTTATCGGTCACCTTCTGGCGCAGTGCTGATATCGCTTCGGTATCGATAGGAGATTCTAGCAGCTCTGATAGATCCTCTACGGCTTGCTCCAGGTCCCTGGCGGGTCAGTTCGCATCAAGCCGCTGTTAGGCGCACGGTGGTGAGAACATGCCTTTGGTTATCCTCAAAGAGCTCCTTCTCGTTGCACTTCTCTAGGTAGTATGCCATCGCGTACGTCCATTTAAGTGTCATTCGGCACTTTTCAACTTCGTCGACGGCCTTCTTCATAAACTGAACCTCGATCCACGTCAAGTCCGACGTGATCTGCATCTCTTCCATCTTCTTCTCGGTTTTGTTGTACAGCTCAATGGAAAGTTTGGCGGATTGTTCGTGGTTTGCCCAACGGTTGTAGTACTACCCGTGGTATTAGATGTTGGCAAGTGGATAGGAACGCAACGAGGCGCCTACGTGGAGATAGCGCTCTAGCGAGGCCCTGCTCTTCGACTGAGCATCTCGAGCATCCACACCAGCCTTCTCATCGTATCGATTACACGAGTACCAAGCGGTACCGTGTTCCGACCATGGACCTGGATAATGTTAGTAACATGGCGGAAACGAGGGATCTTGGCTACTACCCATGCACACCCAACAAAACTCATGCTTGCATTTCTTGCAGGTCATGTGACTACCAAGAGACTCGTGTGAGCAACGACTTGAAAGAGCATACAGCCCATGAATGACAACGTACTTGCAACCTCCGTTCTTCTCAATCGTACTTTGACATTTAGCGCACTCCTTGGTGTTACTCTTGATCCAGTTCGCGGTTTCGCTGTCGTCTCGACACTTCCTGAGCCACATCTTTGCCACGCCACATATCACGGGTCGATGGTCGCTCTCGATCGCGCATCCGAAACAGAACTTGTGTTGAGGCGTAGCGTTTGCACCACATATGACCGTTGGAACGATCGTTGTCAGTGCGCTCTTGGACGCCGCGGCAGGGCAGGAAACGGTATATGTGCATGATGGATAAGGGCAGTACTTCAGGTTGGGGTTGGAGCCAACAAAGTGTCGCGCAAGAAGCTCGTTGAAGCGCTCCCAAGTAGCTGTATCGTCCCCCAGTGCGGCATGAACGAACGGATCTGGTGCAATGGTGCCACAACCCTCGGCCATGCACCTGATCGCGTGCTCGCCCTCCTCCCGAATCTTGGATGTGATGTAGGCGTTCCAACATCCGGCACAGAATGTATGGTCACACGAGAGTGCCGAAAACGCCGATTGTGAATCATCGTAACAGATTGGACATACAAAAGGCTCCGGTTTTGGAGCTGGGGCTGTTCCGTAATTGTCAGGTCGGCTAGGAACCCGAAGGATATGAAGAAGAACATGCCTGGTGTTTGCCGCGCGGGTCGGCGCAGTGCACCCGGGCGGGCGCTTAATAAGGTGCCTTGAGAACGCTCGGGACCGGCGGCTGAGAAAGAAGGGGGTACCTTCGATGGAGGGGATATACCCGCCGCAACAGACACAGCCGAGGCGTTATCCATGTATTTCTCGATCAGGCGCTCCTTGTTCCAATTCATGTAGCGCAACAGCAACGAGGCCGTGCTCGCCTATAGAAAGGAGTGAGGATTGCACAGAAGAAGGGTGATGAGAAACCACATACATCTACGCCAAATATACCACTGATGTGTTCGACGTCTGACGCCATAACTTTCTCGACTGCGGCTTTGGGGAGCGACTCGTGCTCCACTTCGTAGGCCTTGCGAACGGCACGCTGCGGAATCTTGAAGTCGTCACCAAAGGTATCCATATCCATTTCCTCGTCGGATGGATCTGAGTCTGGGACCAAATCCGAGGGCCGAGTGAGCAGGTGGCTACCTCGTGTGGCTCGCCAGCAGAGGAAGTCCGCAGGGCGTGCTGTGGCACTCACCGTCTTCTTGTGCGCTTAACATGTCTTCGTCCTCGTCGTCATAGTAATCTACGTCTTCGTCAGAGTATTCGTAGTCGGAAGACATGTTAGTTATGGCTGAGGGGTTTTGTCGCTGTCGGGGTCGATGAGCAGGGTCTTTAAGGCTCACGGAATCGATTAGGTTGCTTACGCGATCATGCTGTGCTACATGTTATAATCGTGGGAATATCTATTCGAGTCACATCACGTGTGATCCATCGTGACTTTTTTTTTTTGTGACTCGAATAGGAAGGCATATCGATTTGCGGATGCTCGTTCGGAGATGTATCGGTATCAGTCAAGTTCGTGCTACACTCCGCCAACATCAGGCATCCAGACAAAGACAAAATCATAGATTCAATTCTATACCACATTTCAGTACTAGAAATATGGCTTCAGAGGGTACTGGAACACACAAGGACCCGGTGACGGGTGAAATGATATCCAAGACGTGCGTATCTCTCTCATCGAGCTGGATGCCATCGAGTCATTGAACACGAACAGGGAACTCAAGCGCCGCGAGAAGCAGCGCGAAAAGGAAGCAAAGAAGGCCGAAAAGGCTGCGGCGGCCACTCCCGCTCAGGATGGCGCTGCAAACGCCCTGAATGAGGACGACCTGAACCCTAATGTGAGTCATCCGAGCCTCGTCTGCATCCCTATCTGAACAGGCATCTCGTTCAGCAATACTTTGAACTTCGCTCCAGGGCGATCTTGAAGCTCAAGGAGACTCAGGACCCTAATCCGTACCCCCACAAGTTTTATGTCACCAAGTCGATCACAGACTTTGTCCGTGAATACGGCGAGGATGGGTTGATCGCCCCTGGACAAAAGCTTGAAGGCCTCCAGGTCACTCTTGCTGGACGCATCCACAACATCCGAAGCAGTGGCAGCAAGCTCAAGTTTTACGATCTGCACGGTGAGGGCGAGCACGTCCAGATTCTTGCCAACGTTCGGTACGTGATGCCCCGTTTTCCGATCATCCCACCCTAAACCGAACCGAGTGTAGAGACGCAGCCGACGAAAAGGCTTTCTTGGCTACGCAACAGATCTTCCGCAGAGGTGACATCGTCGGTGTCGTCGGCACCCCATCTCGTTCCCAGAAGGGAGAGTTATCTATTTCGCCCTCAGAAATGGTCCTTCTTGCCCCCAATTTGCATCAGTTACCTTCTGGTCACTTCGGTCTCAAGGATCAAGAAACTAGATATAGAAAGCGTTATCTAGACCTCATCCTCTCCGACGATACCCGTCGTATTTTCATCACTCGTTCCAAGATTATCAATTATATTCGGAGGTTCTTTGACAATCTTGGCTTCCTCGAAGTCGAGACACCCATCACGAGCATGCTTGCTGGCGGTGCGACCGCGAAGCCCTTTGTCACGCATCACAATGATCTTAACCTCGACTTGTACCTCCGCGTCGCGCCCGAGCTGTACCTCAAGGAACTCACCGTTGGCGGGCTTGATCGCGTATACGAGATCGCTCGTGTGTTCAGAAACGAAAGTATCGATCTCACCCACAACCCCGAGTTCACACTCTGCGAATTCTATATGGCATACGCGGATATGTACGACGTCATGGATATTACGGAGAGCCTCCTTGAAGGGATGGTCAAGTACCTGACGAACGGGAATACCGTCATGACGTATCACCCGGAAGGCAAGGGTGGAAAGGAGCTCGTGATGGATTTCAAGACACCTTGGAAGCGCTACGATATGATCGAGACCCTTGAGGAGAAGTTGGACGTCAAGTTCCCCCCGAGCAAGACGCTCCACACCGCCGAAGCAAACAAGTTCTTCATTGACCTCTGCCAGAAGGTAAGTTTATCCTCCATCTTTGCCACGCAAATATCCTCACGAGCATCTCATAAAGCACGGCATCGACTGCTCTGAGCCTCGCACCAACGCTCGTCTCCTTGACAAGGTGAGCTGCAATGTATGAATGTGGCCACACAAGAGTGACCAGTCTCCTTTAGCTCGTCGGTGAATTCATCGAGCCACTTTGCATCTCGCCTGCTTTCATCGGTACCCCCTCCTTTTACTCACCTCAACTTCTCAAGCTGACTTGTCCCCCAGTTGGCCACCCTCAAGTCATGTCTCCCCTTGCCAAGAACCACCGCTCACGCCCTGGTCTGTGCGAACGTTTTGAGACGTTCCTGTGCGGCAAGGAGATCTGTAATGCGTACACGGAGTTGAACGATCCCTTTGAGCAACGGTTACGTTTCGAGGAACAGGTACGTTTGCAAGCACTTGGATCTCGACCTTCTCTGACGTGTACGATGTCAGGTCAGGCAGAAGGAGCAGGGCGACGACGAGGCACAGCCGGTAGATGAGACGTTCATAAACGCGTACGTCGGCGCGCCAGGGTGAACGTGACGTTGTTTGATCACCCGACTCTCGTTTTCAGGTTAGAACATGGTCTTCCTCCCACCGGTGGCTGGGGAATGGGCATCGACCGGCTCGTCATGTTCCTCACCGACTCTCCTAGTAAGATTCTGTCATTCCTTTTCGCGTCAGGCGCTCGTCTCTGACAGCTTGTTGTAGACATCAAGGAGGTGCTCCTCTTCCCTGCCATGAAGCCCATCGAGACGGGCCCTGGTGCTGCGCCTTCTGGACAACAGTAAGATGTGTGAACATGATGAGACAAGAGGTTAATTCAGACAGATGTCACGATCTGCGAAAAATCTGTATTTTCCGTACGACCCAACCATCGATTCGGACGTAATTGAACTGTTGTAGAGCCCGTGCGTAGTTGGTCGCGTGACGTGAGACGGTATACGATCGATGGATGTCGCTCGGGTAAGTAGATGCCAGCGAATGCGGGAAGGGGGCGCAAGAAAGCGGCGTTGCGCCACTTCTCGGCCAAAGGCAGCTGTCGCCTGACACGTGACAGACCCCCATTGCCATCGAGTCAAAGCAACTTTTGGAGACCTTCGAAATCGGCGTCGCCCGTGCACGCAGAAGTACAAGGTATAACCACCCCATGGCAAGTACTGGTCGTGACAACTTGTTATAGCCGCGCCGAGTCGGAAACGGCCCGGATGAGTCGGTGTCGACGAGATCCTCCTGGACCCTGCCACTGGCAGCAGTCACCGTTCTGAATAAAACTGCCTAAGCTGCCTGACTCACTGCCTGATCCGGGCTACATGGCAAGTTACTTTCTCTCAGGCTGTCACTTCACTCGTATGTATAGAGCCGCCAATACGGAAACAAAAACGACACTCGAACTCCGACATAGGACTGATAGGAGGATTCAAAAGGTGCTCCTTTGAAAGACCGGATTTACAATGGCAATGGTTCAATGCGTTCAAGTTCCCAGTGCCTGGGAAGACCAACTTTGGTCAGTAGTCTTCCGTAGGCAGCCCCTCAGGTGGGAAGACAGTCATTCCTACAGTACTCTTCTAAGGATGATGATCGGCAAGGGTGCTCACCAAATGTGGAAATGCAGCGAACGTTGCTTGCCACTCGCCGCTCGGTTCCTGGACTCGGTTATCGTAAGTATAACTCAACGAGTTACAACTGACTTATGCGCAGTCGGCCGCGTCCCGGAATGGAGACGACACCTCCGAGTCCACGCCACTGCATCATCCTCGCTGGCACCACACATCTGACTCGGACCAACTTGCTCGCTGACCTTAATCTTTTGACAGAAGCGGAAAATATTTTATCAGGGTTATGGGGCCCGGGCCCAGGTCACTCCAAAACGATATAAAGCTGGTCTGATTTGCATGGACATGTCGTGCGAGTCATACCCCTCTCCTGAACCTCTCCTGAAAAACGGTCCCATCCGCTTGAACTCATGGGGGTTCATGTCCTTGATGTCTCACTTGTCGGTTTGGCATTGTACCTTGTTGGTCGTCTTGTTTGGAGGAGTAGCGCGCCACTCCCCCCTGGGCCGCCTGGATGGCCCCTGATCGGAAACCTGCTCGACGTTCGGGCATGGCATGCACCGTATAAAACATTCGGAGCCTTGAGTAGTAAATATGGCAAGTACATACTCGCGTCACACATAGTACATGCATCACTCATTCTACAACAGGTCCGATCGTATCCCTCAGACTGTTGGGAACACGATACCTCGTTCTCAATTCCTTCAAGACCACCAAAGACCTACTCCAGAATAAGAGCGCCATCACGTCCGACAGGGCACACTTTACGATGGCCGGCGACCTTGTCGGTTTGGGCTACGCCACGTTCTTTGTGCAATATGGTGACACACTTCGAAAACATCGCAAGTTTTTTGGTCGGCATATCGGCGCTAACAGTGGCCTGGCGACGTTCTACCCTGCCGAAGAAGCAGAAGCGAGACGATTCGTTCTCAATGTGTCAAAAAATCCTGACGATCTGGTTGCGTATTGTCACAGGTACTGTCTAGATTGACCTTTGAGCGATCGGGTTAACGTGTCATATTTTTTTAGAACGACTGCATCATTGATCTTAAAACTCTCGCATGGTTACAATATCAATTACGACGGTGATCCGCTCGTGGAAATTGCTAACAGAGCCGTGCACAGTTTGTCCGAGGTCACTTCACCGGGACGTTTTTTAGTTGACTTCCTTCCGATCTGTATGTTTTTCGAGTCCCTCTCTATTTCAGCTGCTTGAAGGATTCCACTAGTGCGATACTTGCCCGAGTGGTTCCCTGGAGGCGGCTTCCATAAAGATGCGAAACGCTGGCGAGAAATGGTGGGCGAGGCAGTGAACACGCCTTACGAGCTTGCGTTGGAGCAAATGGTTTGTTTTTGGTTCGCATCCATGGTGTTTGTACGCTGATTTCGGCTCAGGCAAAAGGCGATGCTGAACCGTCATTGTTGTCACGCTCGCTTCAGGAGGGTCTTACTGCCGAGGATGTAGAGATTTTGAAGTGGACTTCTTTTACGATGTACCTGGGTATGGTTTCAAGTACCGCTCTTAAAACTGGTTTGCTTACGTTGAGCATGGTTCTATGATTTATCAGGTGGAACCGAGCTGGTGAGTTGGATTTTTTTATCTACAAGCAAATCGCACTGAGGCGAGCGTATTGTATTGATCGCAGGCACCGTCCATGTTGTCCGCATTTTTTCATGCCATGACAATGTATCCAGAAATTCTCAAGAAAGCACAGACAGAGGTCGACGCCGTGGTCGGGAATGAAAGGCTTCCGACCATGAAGGATCGCGATGCACTTCCATATGTGAACGCGGTTTGTACGGAACTTCTTAGGTGGAACGTGTTGGTTCCTTTGAGTACGTACTAGTTTCTCTGTATGTGCATTTCTGACTAACATTAAATGACTCAACTAGCACTGCATGTCAACTCACAGGATATCATCTATGAGGGATATTTAATTCCCAAAGGGTCATGGCTTGTCCCAAATATCTGGTTCGTGGCTTTTGGTACTAGTATTGGTTTGAGATCTCATCCACACAAAACACTCGGTGTAGGTGTATGCTATCCGACCCAGCGACATATCCGGATCCAGATGTATTCAATCCGGAGAGGTTTCTTGGTAAAGATCGGCAACCGGATCCACGTGAGGCGTGTTTTGGGTGGGGAAGACGGACGTGTTCTGGTGCGCGCCTGGTGGAGTCGATCATCTTTATATATGTCGCAACGGCGCTCGCGACGTTGGATATATCGAGATGTGTCGAGAATGGTGTGGAATGCGTGCCAAAGTATGAATTCAAGGAGGGCACGATACGGTCAGTTTCCGGAGTTGTTCTAGTGTGCAGTTACTAACGACTAGTCTTGCAGTCGTCTCAAGCCATTCAAGTGTAGGATCGTACTGCGATCAAAGGCGGAGGATCTACTTCACGCTTGATCCGAATTAACAGCATCAGAATTTAGTAAGTTGTTACAGAACGCGCGAAGCACATTGTGCACACCAACTTCTCGTCCCTCATCATCCACACCAATAGTCAGAATCTGTACCATAGTCCAAAATTGAACCACCATCGCGCCAAGCCAAGTCCCGCCTTGTAGAGCGTGAGCTGCGAATCGCTTTCTACCCACCAACGTTTTCCCCCCTTCTCCACCCCTAGTCAGAATCTGTACATTATTTGTACAAATATCCGCTACCAACAGTCTAGCGTTGAACTGTCATCACGCCAAGCGAAGTACTAGTAAGCCTGAATTCGGCGGAATGAAAACGAAGATATCTTGATTATCTGAGCGCCGCGTCAAACAAGCGAAGAGGAGAAGAGAAATACATGTGGGACGGTGTAATCAATAGAACGGAAACTGTGATCTCTAACAAGCCAAGTACTGCCGTGTGAAGTGTGAGCTGGGTTGGCGGGTGACACCACCTCGCATTCAGCTCTGTGGTGAAGCAGGAAGGCTTGGGTGGTGTAGGGTCAGCGCAGCGCACCTGACTGGGCGCTTGACGAGGTGCGAGACAAGAGGTACATCCAGACAGATGTCACGCTCTCCAAAACAATTGTATTATACCACCCAACCCTCGATCCCTACGTAACTAAGCTGTGGTAGAGCCCAAGTCAAGCAATACCATTGATTAACCGTGCACCAAGGCCGCGGCTTTCGGCGACCTCGCGGTGATCCGGCACTTGAACGGCTTTGGGTGGCTAGGAGTGTTCGAAATTGGCGTCATCCATGCATGCCGTAAAGGCGATAGACGCCATGAAAAGTAACTTACGAAATGGTCCCCGAAGTGACGTCGGCGTCCGGGGTGACTTGGACACCGTCGACGACATCCTTGGAGATGTTGAGTACAGCAAGAGACATGGCCACGGAGATGAAGAGGGACGCTTCCGCGAGATGATAACCTGAGGGGGAAAAGTTATGGTTATGGATGTCGTTGGTGTACGATCGAACAGGGCTCTTACCTGGGCAGATCCTAGCATAATATGACGTGCCAGTGGTAGAAATGGTTGGTAAGTGTTCACTTCCCCGGTCGCGTACGCATCACGAAACAGAAGATGTACTTACCTCCTGCCGAATCCAAAGCAGGCGTTCTGGGGATCAGGCTGCGGTGTCTCGCCGAGGAACCGTTCGGGGCGGAATACAAAAGGATCTGGATACGTTGACTCGTCATGGAGAACCCCCCTGTGTGTGCGTTCAATGCGGAGTCGTTCGTCAGGGTAATGCGTATGCATAGTCATGTATGCAAGGAGCACAGCATCATACTCACCACGCATTTCCGATGATGCACGATCCTTTGGGGATAAGGTGTCCGTCGGAATAAATATCTTCCGTGGCGACGTGGGGCATCGCTTTTTTTCGGTTGGTGAGCATACTGCAAGATATCATAGGTCGCAGAAACGATACCTAGCGGTGTAACAGAGTGCCATCGAAGGACTTCTTTCCAGACTGCATTGATGTACGGAAGGGAATCGCGGTCGGTGAAAGAGGGCAATCTCTCGCTGCCTACCACCGCATCGAGCTCCGCCTGCGCCTTGGCTTGCACTTCGGGGAACAAGACCATCGCGAGAAAGAAGGCATGTACGGCAGAGACGACCTGTAGGCGAGGTTGATAAGGGCATACTTAATTTCTCGGATGAGACGGTACCGTATCTGATGCACCTGCAAGAGACTCATGTGACGACGAGATAGATATGGTGGGAAGTCAAACGTACCGAGATAGACGACCATGGAAGTCCACATTATGACATCTTCTTCCTCTGGACTCACTCCTCCTTCCAAGAGTGTCGATGAAAAGGATGGAATCGCTGTGCCCGCGGCCTCGCGCCACGTGAGATGAACCGCATTCAGCATAAGTGCTATAAAAGTCATACCATTTGCTCCACGACATATTGGTGAGGCCTCAGAACCGATTCCATCATAAGCCGATGGTATTTCTTTGCATCCTGGAGGAAGCCCGTGCCGGGGAACCATTCCGGGAGATATCGCACTATAAATCATGTGAGTATGCGTCACGACGAAATGTATTCGAGCTTAGCCTTACAGGCAGGGACGACGTCCACAAGGAACGCGCCAGGGGTAGCAACCAACGAAACCATGGCCATGACTTTGTCCGCCAATTCGACAAATGGATCTTTCTCTTCTTGGACGGTATACCCGTATGTCACCTTGAGAACGATGGCGCCAGCAGTACTGGAAGGTGGATGAAGGGCGAGAATAGGATTGCGAACAATGTACACTTACGAGCGTATATTATTGACCAGATTCTCAGGTTTTTGCAATACATTATGCACGAACCGGCGCGTCTCCCCCTCTTCGATAGAGTTAAATACCGCAGTGCTATTCCTGCTACCGAACAAGCGGTAGAAGAGCTTGCGGTACTGGCGAAACCGATCATTATAATTGATAAAGAGCATTCCCTTACTCAAGCCGACCAAGTCAGACGCCATGGTCAGGTGTGGTCTATTCGAACATTTGACGCTCTGTTTCTCGAGTATTGCTGAGATGGCCTTGGAAGAGTTGAGAACGACATAACGCGTCCCTAGAACGCTGATGGACGAAATATGTCCTATGATAAGATAGTGAATTCATGGGAACGACTTGGAAGACGACAGAGTCTAAGAGTACGTACCATAGTTTTTACCCAAGGCTGCAAAATCCTCCCAGCTTTTCTCGAGCGATATTTGGCCGAGGTTACCAATCACAGGCCACCCAGTAGGCCCAGGTGGAAGTGGACTGGAGCGCCTCGAATCAAATAGTATTCTTTTGATAAGGTAAAGTCCTGCTCCGAAGAGGCAGACATTGACGAACGATACTGCCTGAGCCATTCAAGTTGACGGCGAGGAAGCACTGGAAGTGGGAAGTATCGGCTGGACTCGGACTCGGAGTCTTTCATACTGTACATTTAATAGATCGGCTAGATTGACAGCCGTCAGAAGATGGAGTCGAGCGCCACCACGACTCCACCATTCCATCTGAAAAAGGGGATGCGGCAGGACTTGGAATATCAACGGACCTGATGCTAAGTTGTACTTGACATTGTACGCAGCACGACAGGGATCGTTACTGGATGAATATAACCACCCAATGACTCACTAGTCGCGGATAGTCACTGAGGCTGTGTCCGATGTTGGTGACGCAAATGCCGAAGTTGGCGGCCGATACTACGTGTCCATTAGACTCGCTACCACTTTAAGAAGGAAGCTCACAGCGTTCGCAAGCTCACCTCAAATATATGAGATGTAGACGCATCTGATTCCCGGAAACGTCGCGCGTCACAGTTACGGAAAAGGCATTTCACTCTCAGCCTCACGCCCAAGGCTGCTCCTTGCCCTGCCAGCGATCATCGTTCTGAATAAAGTAGGGCAGAGAGTTCTAACACTAACCGAAGTTGTTCAAGTTTGACCCAGAGCCCGGGCCTGAACTCAAAAGGTGTATATGAGTCATGTCATTGCATATTACCGTACTTATTGCGCCTTCTGCTCTACACCCTGTCAATGAGCAACGTTCGAAGTCATGTCGCAGCCTACTACTCACTCGAATAACACGACCACTGGCCTATCGCCGCAATCGCCGCACCAGCCCACTCAGCCCGACGATGTAGACAACCACCTTCCAAGCACAGATTCCTCATTAGCCCAAACGGACTCCCCAAATCCCATTTCGTCCTATCTGCATCAGATCAGTTACGCCGCAGACGATGATCCATTCAGCGAGAGACGCCGACCTGTGGCGACGACGAGCATATCGGACGCACGTCAACAGCTCGTAGAAGCCTGCGTCGACTACGTCTTCAACTCCCTCCCCACACACCTCGTTCGTGTCGCTGACATGACGATCGTCACCCGGAACGAGATCTGGGATGCGGAGCGGTCGCGAATAGAAAACATCCTCGACGACGAGCTGAGGGATATGCGGTACGAGTACTCGAAAAGCCTTGGGTGGCATTTCACTGGCTTTCTCGAGCGGAGCTGGTGCGAGGTCAGTTTGAACGCGTCGATGGCAATCGCTTTGCTAAACAAGTCCGGACCCACAGGAGTACGCCAAAGACCTTTTCAAATTTGCAATCTTCTCGCACCGATGGGGCGATCGGGAGCCCCTATTCCAGGAAATGACCACCAAGGTCCTTCCGAGACCCATCCCAAGCGGTCCAGGATACGAAAAACTGCACCACCTTTGCGAAAAGGCGCAGACAGACTTTCGTTGTCGATATGTCTGGTCCGACACCTGTTGCATCAACAAGGAGAGTAGCTCAGAGTTGGAGGAAGCAATCCGTTCCATGTACCGGTGGTACAGCCTCGCCAACGTCTGCATCGTCCACCTGGGACAGTCGTTGACCGTCGACGACTTTGGAAGGGATCCGTGGTTCACAAGAGGGTGGACTCTACAAGTACTTTTAGCACCCTCCATGATACGTTTTTACGGCAAAGACTGGAACCCGATCTGCCCTCAACTCCCTAAACATGGCGATAAAGACAACGAGGTGATCACGCGCGCCATCACGCGCGTGACGGGCATCCCAGAGATCCATCTGCGGCGCTTCCATCCGTCGTGCGAGTTGGTCGCAGAGATCATGACGTGGTCCGCCACGCGCAAAACCACGCGGATCGAGGACAGGGCTTACGCCCTCCTCGGTCTCTTCGACATCAGCATCCCGATCGCGTACGGCGAAGGACACAGAGCATTCTATCGCCTCACGGTCGCGCTCGCCAACGAATGTCTTACACCCTCCTTCTTCGCCTGGGCAGGACGCCACTCGGATTACTCCAACGCCCTCCCCGCCTCGCCCGCGTGCTATGCGAGAGTCGGCCCGGATTCGCAGGACATTGCACAGAGTGGTGATACGGGCCACCCTTTGTACGAAGTCACCAAGCTCGGCGTGGTGGTCAAACTCCTCGTATTCCGGGTCCATCGCAAATTGACTCTGAGAGGTGGCTTCCACGTCGGTACCACGTGGTATTTCGATGAGGGTGTCCCTCTTGAACCGTTCATGATCCGCGCTGGCACTGGGGCCGCACTTCCACCCCTCGTCGCCATTGAGGAAGAGGATGACCACGAGTATGCACTCGGTGTTGTGAACTTTGCGTGCCCAGAACCGGATGGTCACGGGGAATTGGTGGGTGGAAGAAAGTACTTCGGCATATTGATGATGAAATCAAAGTGGGGCTGGGAGAAACTCAGCACGGATCTCGTTATCTCTTTGGATTGCTCAGGAGATATGAGAAGGGCAGTAGAGGGCATCCTCCTATTACATACCGTCATGGGGTATTAGTTCGAGTGAGAATGAAATTCCTAGAACGAGCAGTGTATGAATCATGCGTCTGGCACGTCTATTCAAGTTGATCGACTATAGTACAAATCTCCGCTTCCCGCAGAGGAAAAGAAAAAGTAAGACACAGAAAAAGACAAGAGTAAGTGGAGTGGTGTAACGCCAACACACTCCAATAATGTTAAAGGCTATGGAAACAAGTCTTTCCGTCCTTCATAGTAGCGTAGAAATGTAGATGGAGGCAACAATCCTACGACGAGTTAGGCATGCAACGTAAGGTATAGTAGGACTCCGCTGAGTAGAGTTGAGATGTGGATAGAGTTACGATGTGGATATGATTCAAACCGCATGGTCAATCCGGGGTGACATTGGGAGGTATCGCAAGAGCGGAGGTGGAGATGGGTAGCGCACGGCTTCGTCACGATGCCGTAGACTCTGAAAAAGAAACAACCAAACTAAAAAACGAAGGAAGATAATGACAGACTAGTCCCAATCAATGGTGATACCGCCGGGTCCAGGGGCCGCAATCCCGATGCCTCTGTCAGCTTCACGTTTGAGCCATTTGAGAGCACGTTTGTCATCTTTGATGTACGGCTCTAGTCTCTCGAGACACTTCTTGTTGTGATCCTGTGCAAACGGACATCAAGTCAGCCGGCTGGCCCGACATATGAAATAATCGCCGAAGAGGTACCTTGAGCCACTGCTTCTCCTCTTTAGTAAGCATGTTTTCTTTCACCATCCGTGTTTGGATCGGTACACAGGTCAGGCGTTCAAACCCGAGCCAGATATCGCCGCTGAACTCGCCCTTGGTCTACATCCATCTCATCAGAATATTGAAACGGCAGTGATGAAGGGAGCTGACACACCTTCACGCGTCTAACGACCAAAGCAGACTCAATGCGCATGCCCCATTTGCCCTCGAGGTCTGGCATAGAAGATCCCGTCAGCAAGGGGCATTGAGTAATCAGTTGAGCGGGAAACGCACAAAACCCGGGTTCATTGGTGATAACGTGGCCCGGTACAAGGGCGGTATGGCTAGAGAAGCCGTGCGGCCCTTCGTGAACGTTTAAGAACGAACCAAATCCGTGACCCGTGCCATGCTGCAGATAACGTTAGACATGCATGAGGCAACACGAGGGCATGCATACTAGGTAGTTGAGACCATCTTTCCACAAGGCACGGCGAGCAAGAACGTCTAATTGCAGGCCAGTGGTCCCTTCAGGATAGACGGCACTGTCGATGGCGATCTGGGGTAAAGATAAGTATGGTGCGTGGAGAATTGATAGATCAAGCGAAGCGCCGTTGACGTACGTGTCCTTGCAGCACACGTGTATATGCTTCACATTGGTCCTGTGACGGACGACCAAAATGGACAGTGCGAGTCGTGTCACACGTGCCGTCTCGATACTGGCCACCAGAGTCGCTGAGGTAATAGAAGACTCATAAGCATCGGAGATATCAACAGCAGCCTCGAGCACCTACTTCAAGTAAGGGGTCTCTCGATCAATCATTCTCGCGCTCATTTTAGATGGTGTATAATGTGGCAGAGCTGCGCAGGACATTCAGAACAAATATAGGATATACCAGACAAGTCACTCACCCGCGTTAGCCCCGCTAGCAGAGATGTTCTCATAGGCGAGGCCCCAGTAATGCTTGTTCTGCCTCCTATATTCTGTGAGACGCCACGCGGCTTCCCATTCCGTGATATCGTAGCCTTGCTGGATCTTATGTTCCAGCCAGGCAAGCCATTTAACCTGGGGGGAATGACGTGAGAGTGATGAAACGGGTGAGGCACTGATAGGACACACGTATGCAGCTCCATCACGTAGATACGCACGCCGCAAGCCTTCTAACTCCACTTCATTCTTGACAGCCTTCATGTTGTCAACGTGGGAGGGCACGATAGTGTAGCGGAAGTGGGTTAACATCAGTGATATCGCGTAGGGCGTCTCAGGGGAGAGAAGTAGTTTGCCCTCGCCCCATTCCCTTCGTCGGAGGAATGGCCAGATATCGTTGTACTCCCTTCTCTCTACTTTGAGAGAGCGCAAGTAGTCTTCGGTATCATCGGTGAGCTTGGCTGCATCTAGGAAGAGAATGACTTTGTCGGTAGCAATGAGCAGGTAGGAATAGAATAGAGGATTGAAAGGGATATCGGATCCGCGCAAGTTCAATAGGTATGCTATGGAGAACCGTCAGCGCGGATATACCAATTTCGGGTCATTTACATACCGATGCTTGACAATGAAGTAACAAGAGTTCCGATATGCATCTGCGCTGCCGTTGGCGGCGACTTGGAGTACGCGGGCACAGCTGGCGGCTGTGCTCGAATCCACTGTTTTACTTCGGCAAGCTTGGATGACGCCTCCCGACCGGTGAAGTCCAATGATTGGATAAAGATTGGATCCTTCGAACGTAGAGGTTTCTCCTTCCAAGCAAGGTCGACGAAGTTCTGAGGAGGGAAAACCAGCTTGGATGACTTGGTGTTAAGTTTGGCAATCAATTGTGTTGCCTTTTCGTGCGAGACCATTCGAGCATCGATACCAATCTTGGCGTCTTTAACGCGATCCTACAACACACCTTCAGGATCGCTATCAGAACCCGTTTACAGACCGCTTACCACCAGCCATTCCATCCAGTCCTTCGGTGCGTCAGCAGCACCTGCTGGAATTAGATACCAGTTAGAATCTAACTCTTCGCGAGCTTGCAACCAATATCGAGAGTCGGTGACAAGATAAGCTGCTGTCTTTGATATGATTGCTTGGCCAGCACTCCCAGTGAATCTGTGCACTTCATGAGGCGGCGATAAACACTGCCGGACCATGTGAATACACTCACCCACAAATCCATTCTCTGCGCTTTTCGCTGCCAGAGACATATTCGGATAGATGTGGATCCTCAGTAGGAATAACGCTGTAAACGAAGAATGCATAAGGTGATAAGGAGCCAAGTGAAATCAGTTGCCTACTAGTAATCAAGACTATCCTTCACCATCAGCTTGCGGATTTTCTCGAGCCTTTCGGACGTATCCACACGTTCCTTGATCGATGCGACTTCGCCCATCTTGCGCTCCAAGGCAGACCCAACGAGGGTACTTGATGAATCGTTCGAGGCAAATGCTGGACGTTTGCTACCGCTCGACCTGGAGGACGTGCGAGTAGGGGAATCATATCGCGGAGGGGATCTCTGCGAGCTGACAGAAGGACTCCTTTCCAGCAGGTCTCGTTCCCTCTCTTTAACCTTGCCAACTCCCCAGCCATAACCCCATTTTGTAGATTTCTTGGAATCGGCCCTGACCAAGGCTGGCTTGTTGCCATTGGGCGGTGACGACTGGGAGAACTTGGAGTTGTTGTTGGGGAGTGCGGGAACGTCATAGCGTTCTGAGTCTGACTCGAACTCGAGTTTCTCTGGGTCAGAGAGCGTCCGTGTCGTCGAGTAAGATCCTGAGCGTACGAGTCGACCTGATTGATGGGAACGACTGGAAGAGTGCCCTTCAGAGCGGCGAGAGCGGTGAGAGCGATTATCGGAATTGTTTGATGCGGTCTCTGACTTTTCCGAGTCGCTACGGATGAGTGGGCTTGCTTCTCTGAATCTGGGTTTGTTCGAGAAGGGAAAACACATCGGGGGAGGTGGAGGAGGAGGCGGAGGAGGTGGCGGAGCCATCTTCGCAGCGGGAAGTGATGGTTGGAAGCAAAGTGCCCTAGCTGGCTCGCGAAGGAGAACTTGAAATCACACGAGGCAAACTGGCCATAGGGTCGGGAGTAAAATTGACTTAGGTGGAGTGGGTCGCTGCGTGGGAATGGCTGACAAATATTACCTATAATTGGTGGCCTCTATGGTCTGCTGCGTCGCCAAGCAAAGCCGACCCCGGGAGCCCGTTTACTATCCCGTGTGATCCTACCAGATCCTGTCGGTCCCCGGGACCTAATAATGAAACGCCTAGCTGTATAAAACCATGCTGTTTGGCTCCGTTCCATCGTGATGGAATCGCCGCCATGAATGAACGAGCGAATCACGGAACCATCTGGAATCGCGCGGCTCGTGCCAGACGAGCCACCGCCAAGAATGGCTGGCGGACTGCGGCTCGCGAGGCTAAATCACCAGAAAGGCTCGCTACACGTGTATTACGACCAGACGAGCCCCGTGCCTCATACCTGCCCGCGGGGCGTTCCGTGAGACAGATTGACGGGAACACGAGGCAGCAACGACTGCCGTCGATGGCAGGTCGCGACTCGGTGGCATACTGCTGTCCCTGAAGCCTGAAATGGTGCTCGCGGGAAATACAGGCGGTGCTGCTATCCTGGATCCGAGGCGTCAGCCATGCCATTTGGGACTAATAATCTGGGGGTGAAATGTAAGCCTGAAGCAGCCACATGTTCCCATCAGCCAGCGCTCAAGAAGACTCTGAGTAATGCTGAGAGAATTTGAAAGCCAAAAAGGGTGATCGTTCTAGGTATAGAGTGTGGATCGAGGTCGAATGTGATTTTCCATGAGGAGTGTGCATGTAAGTTGAACCAGAATAGTCGAGGGTGTAGCAGGGCCCGATAGGTAGAATGGGGGACGCGATTTCAAGGACGCTGCTGCCTTTTAATTCTTCAGTGCATGTATCATTTAGCGCATACATTGATAGGAATGCACTATACTTACAGGATCAAGAGTACCTTGAGGCGATGAAGAAATGAGGAACTTAAATGGGCCTGAATGAGCTCAGGAGGTGAGGGTTATGAGCTTCTGACACACCAGGCGACTGATCCTCGGACCACCGCAACGCCGATCAGTGGGTAGCTCTGCACTCCGCTCTCCAGAATACTTAATATGGCGTGAATCGAAGAAAAATGGAGCGTCTGAGCGCCTCGTGGTTTCTTCGGCGGGTCGGCTCCTCCCTAGAGAAATGGAAACACCTACGGGTCCTGCACTGGTTATGGTTTAGAATAACGAAGGTTCTAATAAAGGATGGTTAGCAAGCACTAGCACTAGTAGAGATTTGGATCCGAGTCGCGGAGCGTCGTGCCAACGCGGCGCGGTGGTGAGCTCCACAAGCCTAAGTCACGTGGGTTAATTTTTTGTTATTATGTAAGAAAAATCCATATGTTATATGTGCGTGGTTCTACTTGACCACAACATGCTCGAGGGTGTTCTGCTAGGTTCCAATCCACTTTCGCCGCAATCTTCCCGCGATCGTTCCGAACCCACTTGGGCAAGTCACTAATACCGAGTGAGTGAGGTTGGCATGTTCGCAGGAATTGACGCTGACAAGCTCTCCTGGTTAGTTTCGCTGCCCGTCAGTACAGCGTGCCTTCCGGGTCGATCACCATTGTTCAAGGCTGCTGCGCTATCGGGCGGGCAACATGCATGTCGTCATTGTTCTATCAGAATTTCAGGATGGACACCCGAATGTGGTGATGGCTTGTTCGAGAGCGCATCCCCTCAAGCAAGCCCTCCAACTGGTCCTTACGGTCGCAGTGCATGTATACTGGCCGAACGACTCTTCGAAAGTCTTTTAGCGCATGGATACGGGACTTTGAGTCGGAATCACGGTGCGCACCCGCTGGCCGCTCGTGAAGTATCTCGTCGGCGTTTTCGTGTCTGTTGCTCCTTACTGTTGTACGCATTAGAAGTATGGCGACCGTCACCAGAAGTCCCAGCAGGACGTACAGTAGCCTCTGTTACTTGTACATACATGAAACCCGTGTGGTGTATGTATAGAGAATGCTATTGATTGTCTTGGTTTGTCTAGTCGACCACGGGTACCCCAAACTTGAACTCATAGACCTCCCCAGGCAGACGCCGGTCGGTGTAGCCTATTGGCAAACTTGTTACTGCGTCTTGAATTTCGAGTTGTGTTACCGTATGGGCGGCTTTATTTCCATCCATCCGAATCTCGTAGATGACACTGCGATGTTTCAGTGGAAAAGGCTGAGACTTGGGCTGAGATGTCGGGACGCTTGAACTCGTCCAGTATGTGCTGTCGAGGTTGGCCCGATTCTCCGACCACAGGGATTCCCATGTTCCGCCGGCTTCGAGAAGGTTAGAAAATTTATTTCATGCAAGGTCTAGCAAGCCTCTCTGATGAAGCACATTGAGGATAGAAGTAGTCTAGAAGGGCGTTCCGTCAACCAACAAACATAATGGCACATGGCACCGTACTTACTTTGCGCAAGTCAAAAGCGACAGTCTCGAGCTTCTTTTTCGTCTCCGAGAGTTCCCCAAAAGCGCGTGCTCCATAGTACGGACATTTTCCACAGCGTCTCGAAGCTCCTTTTTGAAACCGTCTCGAAGTTTCCGGTCTTCGTCTCGAGACTTGTTGTAGCCGTTCTCGAGCTGTAACAGGCGTTCCATCAAGACTGCATTATCTGATGGGGGCGCTTGAGTTCATCAATTCAAAGGGGGAACCTATTGCCTTTACCAGATTGCATCTGAACTCAGGACGGGTTCAAATGCAGTCCGGTAAAGGGTCAAGGCGCGATTTTACGGCCTCGTAATGTGCCCTCATCGTCTGGGGTCAAGTCAGCACAAAAATTTTGAATTACATTGAGGAAATTTACCAGGGATTGCCTTCCAAACCAACATGGTCTGTGAGACCCTTTTCTGTTGGTCGCCTCTTCTTCCGTCTTGCAAGCCCTAACAAGGGGAACGCCGCTGGTGGCGTATTTTCCCATGTCTACTTCGTGCTCAACGCGGTCATCGAAGAACCCTTGCAATCTTCTAATCGGTGGGGTTGTCTGAGCCACGAATCAAATGAAAGAGAGAGGATGGCGGTAGCGTCACTGAAATGGGTCCATTGGCATAGGTTTGAGTGCCAGTCTGGATGTCAATGGGTTGTGCCGTGCGGCTGACATTTCTTTGCCAGCACACTTTCATACCCTCATCGCCGCCTTGGAGATTTGCCAACACGCGAGCGCCTCCCTCCCAACGTTCCATCTTCGCCCACACCATCAGACCAGTCTCGTACCATCTCCCAGCGCCGGCGCCGCCCTTCAAGCTGTGATCACCATCGCGTCGAACGCCAAGAAACACTCGCAGCGTACTGTTCTACTCTGTTGTACCTGGACCCCTTCACTCCGAAGAGTGTACTTACTACTCACCAAGCGGGCGAACGAAGCATCGGATTTCGCTACCAAGGTATGGTTTATGGATAGTTCGGAGCCCGCCATTGATGCTCTTTGTGGTTCAGCTTCAGGTCTTGAAGTTTCTCGTCTATCACTCGCATCATCGAGGCAGCTGAAAGTTTGCGACAACTAAAGAGAGTGGGAATTCGGTGGGTGGTCGTGTTAGCAACATTGCTCAAGATCATCTGAGCACCCTACCCTGCATAGGCTTTCCAACGACGATGTGCAGAGAGCCGAGACAAGCTCAGTATCGTCGCGGTAGGGTGTCTCCGGGACTACGATGAAGCCGCCAAACATTAATCGACCATGTCGCCCACCCCAGTGGATCCCAAGGAGATGCTCATCAAGCGGAGCAAAGCACGAGCATCGCCCTGAGTGATACCGACAAGATATACACCGTGCGTCACAGTGTGCAACCAGTTCGTGCCGTCCCGCTCCCACTGCCTACTAGACGAGACAAGCGCAAGGGAGTCCCGTGAAAAAACTCATCGGCCACGTTGAGGTCATTCAGCTTTCAACCGAGATATGGCTAGCACAGTATGGAGCGGAATTCCTATCTTATCGATGAAACGAGATTAGGTCCACGATCTAATCACACTGAGACTAATGATTGGGAGAGGACGCACTGAAATGTAAAATTCTAGACGGCCTAGTTTGCACTGAATGGACGTACCCGTAAGTAGTACCGCATTACAAGGATGTTCAAACTCACGCAGAGGGGACTGCTGCCCGATCATGACATCTCCGGGAATGAAACCGTGGTACAGAGTGCATTTTCCCCTTCCCTTCCTTAGTCGTGGCTCTTCCTATTGCATGTAGTTTATAGTACATATGCAAAACACTTCCTCTTTCCGTCCCGCTCGAATGCGATTGACACGGATTCGGTGACTTGGACCTCTCACTCAACGACATCCTAAGAAAAAGCTACGTCTACTGTACGTCGACCGTACGGATGCCGTCCATCAATTCAGTCAACGATGTCTCCTCGCGGACTCGAACCATGATCAAACTATCTGTCGCAACCCGTCTGTATCGCACACGCGCCAGCGGTGCGAGCAACAGGGCACCAAACGGCTGCTTGAGCCGGAGGACGAGCCGCAACGAGCACATGGTATGCTCGAACAGAGGATCGCCGGACGAAAAGTCCTGCTCGAGGAGAAACTGATCCAGGGATTAATGAGAAGCAGCCCTTTCATCACAGATAGCTGGTTCTTGGTCCTGATCTCTACATCTCCGAGCATGGGTGACGTTGCACGATAAACAGAGAGGTCAGACTCAGGATCTGATTCCGAGACAGGGACGAGGTCGGCAAGGGGAAAAACAATACCAGGAAGTCTGAGTCGACCAGCGACAAGAGACAGTGTGGGGAGATCACAGAGCCGCTCGCACAGGGATACGGGTAAGGAAAGGTCGGGAAACGATGAGCTCAAAGCTGTGACCATGCCGTCCATCTCAGCTGCCTCGAGGGGTGATGGAAGATGTGGTGGAACGATTTCGTTGTAGACAGTGAGATCGGCAGGGAGGTAGCTGTGGAGACTACCGGAACTCCCAGTCCAAGCGAGAAGCGTGACATTGTCCGAACGCGTCAGGATATGCTCCAGGAGGCGACCGACCGCCTGATTGCCCTCGCCATATATCACCGGGAGCGCAACATTGAAGATGCCAAACAAACAGTATGCGATAACTTCTTCACGCGTCGTCTGACGCATCGACGCTAGATAGAGCTTTTCGCGCACCATTTCTAAGCCCGGTTGAAGGGTGGCCAACTCCTTTGTGGCGAAATTCACTGCCCGTTCCATTTCCGAAAGGATTGCAGGCGATTCTTTGTGGTTGAATGTGCTCACGCCCAGATATGGCTTCCAATCCTCGGTGTAGAACTGGACGACCTCCGAAGCAAGATATTCTTGGTATGTCCACCCGCGAGTGTTCCAGATGCTCTTCCAGAGACACCCAATCTCCTGTGACTCGGACAGGACACCAAGAAGGTGAATGATCGTGAGGGATGATCCTTGATACCACCTAAACATGGCCACCAACGATTCTTGCTGGACCCCCTTGTCGAGCTGATTAACGCAGCAAGTGTCGCTCCACGCCCATTGGAAGTCAAGATAGCGTACGAGTTCACAGAACCGGAGTACCTTGCTGTTCGCGGGAGATCCCGGTAGGTCATAGATGGAAGTGTTCTCGATCATTTGGAATGTCGGTTCACTGGGCTGCCACTGGTGCGACAACATCACGTATCGATAGAATTTCTTCACTTCTTTCCGAATACGTGAATGGTCGAGCCGAGTCTGAGTCGTCATTGAAGAGCGCAGCTCATCGAAAATCGGGAGTTCTTCAAATGCTGCCGCTTGCTGGGTTTTGTCATACAGACGACCAGTAACAGTGTCGATGAGAACACGTGGCATGTGGCGGACAGTCTGCTCAACCGCCTGTCGAATCGTGGCAGTTGCGTCAACATACTGAAGCTCTGTCCAAAACCAATCAATTCTCTGGTGTGTGAGATATTGACAGAATGGTTCACCATGGATTTGTGGATCGGAAGATTGCTCGAGCTTCGAGAGCATCGTTCTAAATGCCTTGAACGCTTCACTGTGACGACCCATGTCATGCAATGCAACATGCATCTCCTGATACCCTCTGTGGGATGACGGGTTAAGCTTGACGACCTAAGAGTATGGATTAATGAAGTCCATTCGCGTCACGTGAAACACAATACCTCTGCACTCCGCTTAAGGAGAATATCGTCGATGTTCGTCGGCTCAAGCGACAGTGCGTCGGAGTAGTATCGGCTAGCTTCGTCATGGTTCTTAGAGTCCCTCGCAGCGTCGCCCAGCTTCTCTAGCTTCTGGACACAAAGTCCTCGAAAATCTGACGGTGATGTTTGAATCAGTTCCCGCTATGTCGCCATTGGTACCCCATACCGAGTTCCCACTTCGCTCGCTCATCCTGCGTACCCGTGTCCTCTGGTAGATCAATCTTCATTTGCCGGAAACACTCGACCGCCTCCGGAAGGCGACCATCCCCTTCCAGAATCTCGCAAATGACGCGATAAACGACAAACGTCGGAACCTTGAACTAAACCAAAGGAATGTCACTTGCCACACTCGAACTATCGCAAAAAGCATACCTTGGCTGCGGCGCTCAATGCTTCGTGCGCCGAGCCACCAAGCATCATCATCCTCGCCCACTTCATCAGTACAGGTTTCGGGTTTGAGGGGCCGAGCAACAATGCAGTAGAGTAAGTTGCAACGGCCTCGTCTCGCTTCTTGGTGTTTGATACCTCATTCCCGACTCTCTCCAGTGTTGCAACGCACTTGTGCGTAAACTCTGATGGCGATGATTTAATACTCCGTTGTAATGCTCGACGCTACAACTCACCAGCAAGCCAGTCAAAGATAAATTTGTCCTTGTCGGCGCTCTCATCCTCGTTTACAATATTCGCAATCTCGAGCAAAGATTCTGCAGCATCATATATGCGACCTGGAGCATACAGGGATTCACAACGATGCTTCTGCTCGTGTGCACGGTTGATCCGGATCAGAACATTGGCTTTATGTTGAGACTCGGCCAGTTGGACGTGGAGTTCCTGGTTGATTTGTCTGAGAAGTGCGATTTCTCTTTCTATCAGACATGGATGTCAATAAAGCGTTCGTCATTGTGACGATGGACGTACTTAAACTTTCGTCCCGCGCACGAAGAGAGTCGATGGTTTCAATAAGGCTATCCTTTTCCTGATTAGCTGTGTGCTGAGATGTGGTAAGCTGGTCACGAAGTTCCTGAACGGTCTTCTCCAGATTTCCTATTTGTTCATATCGCACACGGATTAAAGAAAATGGATGAGGGAACCGCAGGCGAGGATGATGATGAACGCACTTGAGCTTGTTTCCTGCGTGTGACGGTCTGCACGTAGTGATACGATGATCCCGTTCAGGCTATCCTTTTCCTCACTGGCTGCACGTTCCGACTTGACGAGTTCATTGCGGAGTTCCTGGACACTACCTAGGAGACGTGAATACCCAGAAAATATGAGTCAGGGTGGCGTTGAACATACTCGAGCTCTCCTCTGCACGTAGGGACTGCTTGAGGCTATCCTTTTCTTGTTCATTGTGACACGGGGCATTGTGTTGGGATTCGGCGAGCTGGATAAGGTGTTCTTGTACGTCTTATGACATGGATGTCGGAAAACATGGATGAAGGTGTGAATGAACATACTTGGGCCATCATCCTGGATCTGCGACATCAACAGAGCGTGATTAGAAATCCATCTGACGCATCAACAATTTCATGTAAGTGCACTTACATCAGTAAAATCGTCGTGGCCTTATCCGGCCTTATTTGCACTTTTTCGGCACTTTTTCGGTTTGCGGAAAAGTGCTGCACAAGT
>MU130923.1:4108-31015 GCA_015039435.1 Imleria badia
GGACGTTTTCTAGCAGACTTTCTTCCGATCTGTACGTTTCTCGAGTCCCTTCACTCCATTTCGGGTACTTGAAGGATTCCACTAGTACGATACTTGCCCGAGTGGTTCCCTGGAGGTGGGTTCCACAAAGATGCGAAGCGGTGACGAAAAATGGTGAACGAGGCAGTGAACACACCATACGGGTTTGTGTTGGAGCAACTGGTTTGTTTCTTGTCCTCGTTCATGGTGCTTGTCCGCTGATATCGACTCAGGCAAAGGGCGATGCTGCGCCGGCGTTGACGTCACAGTCACTACAGGAGGGTGCTACTGCTGAGGATGAAGAGATTTTAAAGTGGGCTTCTTTGGCGGTATACCTGGGTATGATTTTAAAGTATCTCAAAACTGTTCTGCTCACGTTTAGCATGATCCATTGATTCATCAGGCGTATCCGAGACGGTGAGTTGTATTTTTCACCGACAAAAGCAGCACACTGAAAAGTACGGTGACAGTGACTCATCGACGATGGAGTGGTCATTCTGATTGTGGCAAATTCGAACTTGACCGCCACCACGTAATACTCGTGTCCCAAAGGGCGGGGTTGGAGCACTGGGAGCAGGTGCTCTTGGCAAGCTCCCTAGTGGCGAGAGACCAGACGACGACTGTGGCGTCGCACGATCCCGGGCCGGTTGCGATTCTCAGTTGTCGGGTCCAGGGATACGTCCATCGCGTACACTGCTGGCAT
Organism: Imleria badia; assembly: GCA_015039435.1. Taxonomy (NCBI): domain Eukaryota; kingdom Fungi; phylum Basidiomycota; class Agaricomycetes; order Boletales; family Boletaceae; genus Imleria; species Imleria badia. The sequence continues at coordinate 4,830 of MU130923.1, forward strand.
GGCCTTTGAACTCGCTCACTTTTTCGTGGCTCTCTGAATCCCATAGTACCGTCACCAGACCACTGGTCGTTCCACTGACTACCACTTTCCATCTGGTGACACCGCAACACTGAAAATGTAACTCGTCGTGTTCATTGGCATTCCCACTCCTCTGCCGCCTTGCGCTTGCCAACGTCGAACCTTCTTTTCGTCCACACCATCTTTGAAGAACTGGCGACCGCGTATGTATACATCATCGATTGAGTCTGATCGTTAGCGCTTCCATTTGCTGAGCATTGCTGGGGTCAGGAGAAGGAATGCTCTTGATCGAATCTTAGGTGAATGTCAGTGTTCACCTTCCTTGTCTAGCCCCGAGTCCTCACCGTTGTTTGCCTCCTGCATTGTCGGGAAAAAGATTTCTAGACAGGTATAAGAGCAATCCAAAGAACAACATTCTTATTGTTCGCTTTGCATCCCTCATATATTCGCTGTGCACGAGTTAATATACATCTTTTCCCACATAAAGCATTTGTTATCTCTTCCATTACACGCCGCTCCATCACCGTCGTGATGATATCGGGTCGTTGGTGGGTTACCGACTGGGTAAACGCACTCGAAACTGATGCGATCGGCCAACGATGGCCGGACAGACGCGGTATGTTAGTCATGTAGGACCCGATGGCGCAGACCTCCCTGAAAAAAAAAATAACTGGACGCACGTTTGAATGATCGGCCGGATGTGCTAGGATTAAATACAGTCCTTGGGACGGCGCAAGTCAACGAACTAAAAATAAATCCAAGGTGCGTGCCAACGTCAGGATTAAATGCCGGGCCGGGATCAAGTTTCAAGCTCAAGATGGATGTGCAAGTGAGATCACGATCCAGTCTTATCCTTTTTTTTCATTTCCCATGCGAAATGCAATTCTGAGAACGGAATCCCTCGCTCTTTTTTGGTCCCGGTTAATGTCCTCAGCGCCTCCTGCTCACCAACGACGAACCTTCTTCCCAGTTGTCTTTCATCAAAAAGACACATGATCGACACTGGACGTCTGTTTACAGTTTCACTGGTCTAATACATGCACGCCCCTTTCTCCAACCCCATCTTCCTAAAAGACATGTTTGGGTAGGTAGCAATGTAATGGAGAGAACGACACGGTGGCTCGCGGTACGTCATAATGTTGTCGCTTGGTGTACCGTGACATGTGTCCGCTTGTCCATACACCTACAACTGGTTCTCTTGGCGCTTCCTTATCATTATTCATCAACCACTTTGGGGTCAGTAACTGCATCGCAATGGAACTTCTATAGATCTTGCTGATATGATTACATTACAGAGTGGGGGTATCACTACAAAAGACAGTGTCACCTAGGTAGGCCCTCCGAAGCTCATCCTGGAAAGCCCTACGGTTTCCCAAACTTGATCACCCACGTCTCCTTGCACCCCTGCGACCCAGGTAACAGCCGCTTCTTCTCAAACTCCTCGTCCCGCTCAAGACCCTTGAACGCCGTCGTCTCACCCAGCCAATCAATCCTCTTGAGACGCACATCCTTTTCCTTTTCGTGCCTTGCCTTTGCCGCCTTCTCGATCGTCTCCCTCTTCGACTTGTCGTTCACGACGATGCCCCACTCTGAATCCACGATCGGTTCCTGGAGCATCGCGTAGAGACCCTCAAAGATGGCGCTGCACGTGATCACTGACCCAGCGGGTGCGCGAATGTCGACTGTCCAGGGAAAGGCTTTGGAAATGATACGGATATCATATGTGGGCTGTGCGAGCGCAGGCTGGAGGGCGACCTGTTGGTACGTGGAGAGAAGGATTCCGTGCGGTGGGGCTTTGCGAACATCATAACGAATGTTCGTCGTGTCTGTTGCCAGAGCTGGGTTCAAATGAGGATGTTTCGCTTGCGCGCGATCGACTATATCATATTCGTGGGAGAGGGTGAAAAGGGTGGTGAATGGAAAGGTGAGCCAGGAACTTACAGAGGTGCCATCCGGGTGGTTTTTGAGAATAGGGATCGTTGTACTGAGGTGGGAGGTAGACGTGTGGATTGTATGGTGTCTGGTACCAGGGATTGCGGTTTGCGTAGGGATCCATGTGCTGCGTGAGGGTGTGAGTGGACTGAGAAGGGGTGGTATCTCCTGAGAAGATAATGTCGGCGATTGCGCTTTAAAGGTATTTCCACTTGGGCGCTAAGGGTATAGAGAAAACTAAATCCGTCTGACTCCGCGATCAGGCTAGCGCGCCGAGCTTATCGGAGATCATCGGTGCGCTGACCGCGAAACCGGATGAGTCGGTACAAGGTGCACAGTCCTGTCTAAACCTGTCTAAACACGGACGCTGCGGCAGTCAGAGCGACACGAATCAGAGTCATTGCTGGCAGAAGCGCTATACCAGGCTATAGGTCACGTGTGCCGCCTAGCTTGAGTCAGTGGGAACACACACGCATCGTCGGACAGTGCAACTTGAAGGTCCTACCTGACGCAATATCTCTGTGTCTTGAGATGACCCTGATGGAGACCACGTCATCAACGGGTATCAGTTTGTTGATAACCGAAGCTATGATAAGTCAAGGAACTCGAGCGACGGCTCCCGTGGGTCAGTCCGGTGCTGTGAAGAAGAGCTCGACATACAGCACATACTCGGAGACTCGGTATGCTGACTGTTGCATGTCGGGCATCGGCTGGCATGCCACATAATACGGAAGTGCACGGAACGGTGTCAAATTGAAGCGGAGTTCAAAGCTGTCGAGATGTCACCCAGCCGATGTGCCGCTGAGTTACCGAAATAAATTCGATAAATTTGATTGGTCAACTGAGTCTGTCTGAGCTGTCACTTTTATCATTTAGCACGACGACTCGGATGCTGCACGCCAAAGTCAAAGTCGTGCTGGAGACTGTCTCAAAACACGCCGAAAAAAATGTTATTATCTACCGTGTCATGGGATATGAACTGTGGGGAGGTTTCACCGTGCTCGATGTCAAGATCCCTAGGTGGTGGTGTGACGCACAGCACTCGTCCATCGCAAGCAAGCCGTGATCGGCTGATTCGGTCGGCGCGAAAGTGGATTACATAACGTTTGCTCGAGCATTAATGAAGGTGTCGCAGATAACCACCCGAGTAATTCCTCGTAGTTACCCATGTCTGTCTCTTCCACCTTTCGTACTCCCTTGCGTAGGGCTCTCTTCTCCGCTTCCACGAGGAGAGTTGGTGCCCAAGTGAGGGCATCCTCGTACAGGGGGTTCTCTACCGAGGCGCCTCCCCCTCCAAAGCAAAATTTTGGACTTTACGCCGGTCTAGGAGCGGTTGCGTTTGGAGGAGTTGCTTACTACCTCTTGAACTCGTCCTTCGACTTTTCCAAATCTCCTGCAGCCAAATCTACTCCTACACAGGCCACCCAGTTCGTTCCTACCAAGGCGGACTATAGCAAGGTGTGTGAGCGCCTATTCGCTAGAATGACGCACTGAACCGAATTTCTGCAGGTGTACAAACGCATCAGTGAGGTCATTGATGAGGCCGGCAGTTATGATGGTAGGCATCTGCGCTATGCACTGTACTCGTGGTCACTCATTTCCTGGATAGATGGTTCCTTTGCGCCGGTTTTACTCCGTCTTGCGTGGCACTCTTCTGGCACGTACGACAAGCAGTCCAACGCTGGTGGAAGGTATGTTCTGTTCACCTCCTGACCACAGTCGTGCTTATTATTTTTATCGTCAGCAACTACGCTACTATGCGCTTTGAGCCCGAGGCATTACACGACGCCAATGCAGGGCTGAACGTTGCCCGTAACCTCATGGAAAAGCTTAAGAAGGAATTCGAGTGGATTTCTTACGGTGACTTGTGGACCCTTGCTGGGGTTTGCGCAGTCCAGGAGATGGGTGGTCCCAAGATTCCTTGGAGGCCCGGACGTGTCGACGGGTTCGCCAAGGATGCAACTCCTGATGGGAGACTTCCGGATGCATCCCAAGGATCATCCCATCTTCGGGACGTGAGTCTTGATTCGCTTTTCTCCAGTCGACTCTGACCATGCCATTGAAATAGATCTTCTACCGTATGGGGTTCAATGACCAAGAGATTGTAGCGCTTTCCGGTGCTCATGCTGTCGGTCGTTGCCACCCTGACAGGTAAGAATTGGTACCCACATGCCATACCTGTGTACTTATGACACGCTCGTTAGATCTGGGTTCGAGGGCCCCTGGACGTTCTCCCCAGTTACGTTCTCGAACGAGTACTTCAAGTTGTTGTTCAATGAGACGTGTGTCTTACCCACTATCGACCCTTGGTGTACCACTCATAGAGGTCTGTAGATGGGTGTGGAAGAAATGGAACGGTCCTAAGCAACTCGAAGACAAGAAGACCCGAACTCTCATGATGCTGCCGTATGTGTCTATCACACTTCCGTCAGGTTCGCACCAGCACCGACTGATACATCCTCTTCAGAACGGACTACGTTCTCACCCAAGACAAGAGCTTTAAAAAGTGGGCGAAGGCGTACGCCGACGACGAAGAGCTCTGGTTCAAGGAGTACGTTCCCGGATACCCGATCCCCATTTCTTCTTGTATCGCAAACGACTCACATACTTGCACCCTCTAGCTTCTCCGCTGCGTTCTCCAAGATGCTTGAGCTCGGTGTACCTCCCAACCAGTTCCAGTCCTCAGAACCTTGGATCATGGGTGATGCGTAAAGACAAGAAGTTCAAACGTATGTCTTGTAGACCAGAGTTCTCGCCCGGGAAACCCCCCCTCCGGTGACACGTATATCCCTGTATACCATGACGGTAATTACGTCTGTATGCTATAATTTATTTTCTTGTTTGAAATCCACTTGGGTACCGATGAAGAACTGGCACGCTGTAGAGAACCCATACTGTACCGTGAGGTGTCGAGGCGGGAAATGCCGATCTCGGGCAAGTGAGCTGCCAACAGACTGCACTCTACACGAACAGGGATCGCATATTGAGCGACTGACTACGCAATCACGGCCATCAAATCGTCAAGGTATTCACGAATAAGTCCGGATACAGGGTAGCGCCCTCTAAGTTTCGCAGTCTGCAGCGATAAAGCGGTCTCTCAGCGAAGAGACACATGCCTGGGGGACATGCGATAGAGCCAGGAACAACTTGTTCCTCGTCTCCTCCCTTCTGAGTGATGGCAGACCTGGGGCGGAGGGTACAAAATGGATCATGATGGTCAGACGTTGGAAAGGAAAGGGCGGTCGCCAGGAGCTGGAAAGGCCAATGGATGCCAGTGTGGGACACTCTGACCTCGATGTCGCGGTATCGCTCGACGCGCGAAAAGACTTGAGCGATTATCCAGCTGTCCTCGGCGACTCGCTTGTATAGTACACAGAAGGGTGCCAGCGACAGCGCATCCAAGGGTTGCCTGACATGAAGAACGAACTGGACTGCATTGTGCAACAGCAACGACTAAAAGAGCGACATGGGAGTAAGGTCCAATGGAAATACGTGCAAAAATAAAGTAATGGAGAGATCAAACTATCGTCGGTAGCGTGGGCATCTCGGTGGCGTAGCGCAACTGTCTTGCTTCACGTTCGCGGATCCGTCGTCTCGCATTTAGCCTAGGAAAATATAAGATAAATAAAGGTCATATTTGGCAGGACGTGGTGTTTCTGATGATCTTACACTGCGAGGAGGGAGTTCACATAACCTAGACATCAATGAAATAACATGAGCTCGATAGTTTCGCATACAAAGCAACTCACATCGGCTGATGATGACGGCTGGCGCGCCGACCAAATAGTGGTCGCCTTGGAGAAGGAACTGTGGTACCAGTTAACGTCAAAGGTTATGAGCAACAAGTAGATACTTACTACTACACCAACAATAATAGATATCAGGCTGAGTACCAGTCGATTAACAGAGATTCCAGCATGGATCATCAAACTTACCAGGTCAAGGCACCCATGTTGATAAAAACAAGCACCAGATCACGGATGACATTGGACCGGCCCCGCCCCCGGAGCTCCGACCGCCACAAATACTTGAAAATGGTGCTCGTGATGATGATATCGCACAGTGTGCTCACACCTGCTGCGAGGGGTACAAGCTTGCGACATAGGGCCATCAAATCACCTGACTGTAGTCACGGGCGCCGCATAGATCTCTCACCGGAGTCGTATAAAGAAAGTTCACGGACCCGTCCTTGATACTTCAAATTGATTAGATTTCTGTCCGAGGTAAAATCAAAATCACGAACGTCTCAATGCTGGCCCCTGAGACGAGTTAATGGATCAGCTGCCAGTGTGGATATAGGAAATGAGTGTACCAACATGTACCAAGTGCTGAAAGGACATTATGACAGTCAACGTGTGAAGTGAGTTGACTCACCAAGTTGTAAAACTGCTATGAAGAGCTGTGAATCATAAGAAGAGCGCCATCTTAAAATAATGGACTACTTACGATGACTATGGTAATGCCTCTTTTGTATCCGGTAACTGCAAAGAATCGTCGGGACGTGACTACCCCACTGAAAGATGGACCTACTTATCCAAACTCGATGACAGTAGAAACTAAGAGGTGTATTATAAGTATAATCAATAGACGCAACCAACGCTCGAACGAACCTTTGTACAGCGAAAGCAATCAGGTACTGAGAGTTTTGCAATGAGCCCTAGAATCCCCGCATCAACGGAGTCTTACATTCATAGGAACGGCGACCTAGAGATAGATCTCATTGATGGAAATTCGTGCAGATTATACAGCATTGAGTACTCACATATGCGCCCCTACAAATTTGCTGAAAACGCCGTCAAAACTGGGAATCAGTGAAAACCTGCCCACCATGATAGATCTGTCTCGCACTTCGGTGAGTCACTTCGGTGGCACAAAACCAGCATGTTCCAATAGAACTCGGTAGTTCCAATCAGATGAAGTGCCTCCGCAACGCTAGAAAACAACATCATTCCTAGAAGGAGACATGTCAAGTAGAGAGACCGACAAGACGAAGAGAACCTATGGCTTCGTGAGTTTCAGAGTAGGGATAGAAAAGAAGTACCAGACACACCAGCAACTTGATGGGCGTGGGGTCGTTTGGAAAGAACCATGCGTAGTGTGTCGATTGCGCCAGAGAGCCTCCATACATCCTATTTGACCATCAGTTCGAGGATAGGATCAATAAGATCAAAGTGGCGGTACCCACAAACCGGAAACAGCCAGTCCTGCGTCATGTTGTCACTTTCTGCGATGAGGACCGGAAGGAAAATAACCTACCAATCAATCCTGGGGCCCATGCTGTCGTTACGAGGTTGTTAGACATGACCGAGAGGAGTCCTTGAGCGCTGTGTTGTCCTTGAAACCTGTGGGACAGCGAAGGACCAGTCGCGCACACCGAGTATCGACTTGGAATGATACTACAGTACGCTCAAGGCCGTCTAAATGACAGCTGCCAGTGGGCGCTGGGCGGTGACTTGGCGGGCTATTGAAAATCAAGCGATCACGATAGGAAAACGGTCTTTCCTGCTAGCGGTATATACTATGACGGCACGCAGACTTCTATTACTTACTGATCAGAGAAATCAAACCATTTCGGGTTCGCCTGCATAGATGTTCGAATTCAGTTCAGCAAAAACCAATTCAAAGGGCGCAACATTAACCTTCACCGATCGGTCCGTCGGAGTCCCACTCAGTTTGGCCGTTGGCAGTAAAACATTATCAAATCGTAGTGTGTTGCTATCATTCCACGCCGCACGGCTCTCCGGGCCCTCCTGGATCCGCAAGTTAGCTATTCAACAGAGTGGCCACTCAGCTGCCAGTGAATAGGAATGTAACCTGCCCTGTCGTACTAGTAAGTTTCACCCCACACTACTTCAGTACATTCAAGTTGACATTGTGGCGACGGTTCATACCCGACGCGCCCAGAACAACTGTGCGTGTTGCAGGCCTACTACGATTTTTTTTTGGTTTTGGGAGGAAACAAAGGGGAAACGTGGTGACTACCAATCCGAGTCAAGTGTAGTCAAAACAAGTCAAAACGGACGCGGACTGAGGCCCGCCAACCGAGCTTACGGACGAACCGGACGGTAAGTATGTACCACTGGCAGAGCCAGTGCAATGTGACATTGCCAAGAAGGCACCTTTCGGGTCCGGGAATCACTGTGCATGTCTGCTGACTCTGCTCGACACCCTTCCACCGTAGAACGGGCCATTCCATATTCCATGTTGGCTGCGCTGCACACAGCAAGTGGTCACGGGTACAACGAAAAATCTTGGTCGACAGGCCGCTGAATATGATACTATGAAGCAATGATACCGCACCGTCTGGAAACATCGGGTATTCACCAGTCGAGTATCCGTTTTATCTTGCGCGCATGCCCTTATATATCCTGGTAATAGGTGCAGCACAGGACGTATTCACTGATGGTGATCGTGTAGAATGTATCACGTTTGGGTAATAACGACCGGGGGTTTTGCGCTGACTCGGATGCGTCGTATCCGTATTCGTTTCTGCGGTTTCAGAGATTTCACAGAAGTACGTCAACGCCCGTGTTTGTGATCTGTCGAGGGTTGACCTGGTCTCTCATTATCGTCAAGTTTCAAATGAAGCATGTACTACAAACAGCACGACTTTGGGGCCAGCCCCTTTATATCTGTGCGCGACCAGAGTCTGCGCAGAGTTGTCCAACTTGCTTTTGCGTTGTAGCGTCGCAGAATGAAACATCGAACCAGCAGGGGGTGCGACTGATAAGTTGGCAATCGCTTGCGAGGGCTATGCGCCTGGAATTGTTATTGCTGTGAATGGGCCATCGAGAGAGCGTGGTCCCGTTGTACACGTCGAGACGATTGATGTTCCCATCGCGAGCTAGGGCGAAGAGGTGCTTGCTATCGCCGGCCCATAGGAGGGATTGGTTTTCGGACGGATTGGGAACTCAATGAGGCGGCCGTTCAGCAAGTGATGGAGGATTCGTTGTCGCCCCGGCTGGTACAACTCTTTCTTTCTGGGACACTTTTCTCCACGGAGGGCTATCCTGCGTCTCTCAATTGCAGTGACCTCAGATGCCTGAAATTAATCAACGAACACTTTACCTGCGCGGAATATCCTGCTTCCGATATATGTACACTCAGTTATGATACTCACAAGGTGCCTGAAGAAGTCAAGATGTTCGTAGTGAACGAGCGACGAATAAACGAGGACTAGCTCACGGAAACGAGTAGATGAGAGTGGCCAGCAAGTCCGTGAGGGCGGAGGCTCAGCGATGGTAGTGACGATAACACTAGTGGGGGTGCTTGTAGACGAGGGCAAGTATACGCACAAATGCTCGCACGCCCACGAAAAGCGCAGGCGAGGAAGAGCGAGGGCCAATGGCAGGAGGGAACTAGTGGACGTGCCAGGTGACTCCAAGTACTCACCAGTCTCCTCAAGCCACACTTAATACTTCAACTCGAAGATCAGAAGAAAGATGGCCGTTCCACCAAGTACTCACGGGTCTGCAAAAGCAAATCATTTCGAGAAACGACAACGAAATTGCCAACAAAGGGGCGAACCCAATCGCTGCAGCGACTTGAACAACAAAATGAAACATAAAGATGGATACCATCATGGGCCGCAAGAAGGCTAATTGATCAACTTGAACGTCGAACCGAATTCTGTAAACAAGAGCCACAAATGAGGCCCTGAGCACCTCACAATCGGGAAGCTGGTCGTAAGTCAAGGAGCGACTAAAACTAAGTAAATCGCCGAACTCGTCAAGTAAACCAGCAGATAAAATCGGGCCGGAGCGCCTCCTGTGAGTGTATCTGAGACTCCAGGTGCCGGCGAGGTCTCCGAGGCAAGTTTCCGCGAAGAAGGAATAGGGCGGTGAAAGCCAAAACCTCGATGTCGTCGCGGGGAGCGAGATCTATCGTACCGTAAATAGAATAAGAATGAGCGATGCAACTGCAAGGCGAACGATGCACGCCGACCTTCTCCAATTCAGGCTGGCCTGGTAAAGCGACCCGACGATATGTCGACGATCCTTGAGTGGATCGTCCTTGGCCCGACCTGGCTTAGCACGAGAAAACGGTTTTGCGATACCAAAGTCGATCAGATTGATCTTGGATGTGTCATCAAGGTTGCGAACGGAACCGGTCGTTGATCATTACTACTGATCAAGACTCAATTATCAGTAGAGCAGACTGTACCTAAGCTCACAGCTTGTAGTCATCGAGTCACCGTTTGTGTGAACTTGTTCGCGTGCTCGCTGAGGAATTTCAGGAAATCGGGATGGCGGTCATAATGAATAATATCTGGCGTTTGAAATGATGCCGACTGTCCAAGACGAAGAATTTTTTTCGTCCGCACTAGCGCTGCGAGGGCGATGGTGAGTCCGATGCCATGGACGTGCAGTACACAACACCAGCATGCTTGACTCTGTTGCCTGCGCAACCCGAAAGAAAAATCCTAGCTCAAGTCAGGGTGTCAATGACTGCCTCGACCTTCTTTGCAGTGCAAACAACGGAAAACTCTATTGTCGATTGGGTAACACTTCCAGGACGTACTAGAGGCGAGTTGGACGACCAGCATGCGACGAGACGGGCATCCATGACACCAACATCGATTTGGGAAGGTGGCCATGTTCGACAGATCACAACTGAGTGGATACGACATATTGACATCTTGGTGGCCGTATACCAGTAAAGAAGCAGTGCAGGAACAACGACCAAGGAAAACGCGTGCGAAAATGAAACACGGAAATCACTATATCATTCGCGGATCAGTCGTCTTGCATTCAGCCTAAGGAAATATGAGATCAATAAACTCTTGCAAGACTTGGAACCTCTGATTGTCTCACACGCACGGCAAGGAGAGAATTCACATAACCTAGACATCAATGAAATCACATTAGCTCGATGTTGGTTGTGCATGACCAAGCGACTCACATCGGCTCATGAGTACAGCAGGGGCGCTGACCCAATATGCGTTGCCTTGAGCAAGGTACTATGATAACCGGTCGATATCAAAGATGATGGGTAAGAAGTGGATACTTACTACCACGCCCACAATGACAGATATCAGGCTGAACATCAGGCAATGAACAGAGATTCCAGCACGAATCATTTAACCTACCAGGTCAAGGCGCCCGTGTTGATAAAAACGACAACGTCACGGATGACATGGGACCGGCCACGAAGCTCCGACTTCCACAAACACTTGAAGATGGTCCCTGTGATGATGGTATCGCACACGGCACTCACGCCGGACGCGATGGAGACAAGCTGGTAGCATATGATCATCAAATCACTTGATCCTAGTCACCGCATAGACCTCTTACCGAAGTTGTATCAAGAAACTTTATGGACCCGTGTCTCATACTTGAAGTTGATTAGTTCTTTTTGCCAGAATAAAAATAAAAATTACAAACACATCAAAGGTGGTCCCTATGACAAGTTAATGAGTGAGCCGTCAATGGGGACAGAGGAAATGAAGATACCAACATATACCAAGTGCTGAAAGAACATTACGACAGTTGATGTGTAAAATCAGTTTACTCACCAAACTGTAAAACCGCGAGGAGGAACTGTACATTGTAAGAAGAACGCCATCTTAAGATAATAAACTACTTACGATGATGATGGTAATGCTTCTTTTTTCCCCGTAGCTGCAGGTCGTTGTCGGAACGTCACTGCTCCACTGGAAGGTCGTACTTATCCAAACACGATGGCAGTAGAAACTGAGAAGGTCGTTTCAAGTTAATTGATAGACACAACCTATGGTCATACAAACCTTTGTACGGCGAAGGTAACAACGTACTGAGGGTTTGAAAATGTCAGCAAATTCCAGAACCTGTACATCAATAGGGTCTTACATTCATAGAAACGGCGATCGGATTGAGCTCTTCAATGGGTGTTTGTGTGGAGTACAAATCATTGATGACTCACATATACGCCCCTACAAATGTAATGAAAACGCGGTCAAACACGAATCATTGAAGACCCACTCACCATGATACATATGTTTGACACGTCGCCGAATCATTTCGGCGGCACAACACCAGCATTGTGTAGAAGAACTCAGTAGTTCCAATCAAATGAAGGGTATCCGCAACGCTAGAGAACAACGTCATTTCTGTAAGGAGACATGGCGAGTTAAGAGACCGACAAAACCAAGAGAACCTATGGTTTCGTTGGTGCCGGACTAGAAAATGGAAGAAGTATGAGACGCACCAGCAACTTGATGGGCCTGGGGTCTTTTGGAAAGCACCATGCGTAGTGTGCCAATTGGCCCAGAGAAGCTCCACACAAACTATTTGACCGTCAATTCGAGGATGAGATCGAAGTAAATTGCCGGTACGCCCCCTGCGTCATGTGGTCACTTTCTATGACAAGGATTGGAAGGAAAATCACCTACCAATCAATGCTGGCACATCTACTAATGTTACGAATTCACGCTCGGACATGACCAAGAAGAGCCTTGGAACGTTGTGTTGTCCTTGAAGTCTGGCAAAGAACAAGTCAGAGCACGTTGAATGCGTTCTAAAGTAGCAAAGCGGTGACCCCCCAGGCCAACGACGTGCGGAACTTTTGGTTTGCACCAACGCGGACGATATCGCATGATAAATACGCATTTGGGCTCGGACCTGATACCGATATAGGGTTGAGGTCGGTGAGGATAACTGGGCCTGGCACACAGCCTCAACTGACTGTCAATGATGACGGTACCCTGGTGAAGCAATCGCATTGGTTACAACTCTGCAAACTCCTGGCACTGGAATTCAAATCCAAGCGAGTCTCAGCGAGATAATAAGTCATCCATCAACTCGAGCTCGTCAGAACTTACCGTGCTCCAGGACATGTCCCAATTGTGTGGTTGCCCTGGCCACAAACGACTGAGATTTTGCAACGTGGAGTGGCAGCGTCGCGGCATCTTCTACGTGCCTGTGCCTATAAATTGAGCCTGGCCGCACTCAGTGTAGCCCGTTGTTGTAAAGAAATTTGTCTGCAGCTCGCTCCATCGACTCTTCCCAGAATATGTTCGATATCAGTCCACCGCAGAAGAAATTGCTTCAGAGTTAAGGTAGCTTGTGGAAAACTTGACGAGGGCTGACTTGGCTCGGAACCCGGACTACTGGATCTGTTCCGTCGGAAGGAGACTCAGTATTGATTAGTCGTTCAACGGGTCCGACCAGTGGCAATTTGATCAAGTGAGGTTTAAATGGGGCTCAACTTCGGGTTCCCTGGCGCCACTAGGGAGTGCAGACATGTACAGCATGTTAAATGGGAATTCGAAAGAAAGTGACAGAAACGGAAGCCATGCCTGCCATATTTGGTAGGAGCGGAGTCACAGTGCACCGGCCTGGGACCGACTCGGACACTCGACAATACTAGCACTCCTTTCAATATTGAAGTGCCTTTTTCCTTGACACGACTCGGTGTTTGACTGAGGGCCCTTCAGCTGTTCTGAAATAGCTCCTTGGAACAAGTGACATCCCTCGCGAGCCGACGGGCCAAAATCACACAATGCTTGGAAAGGCAGCGTATGTGAGCACAACAGATACGTCTCCCGTTGTCCATTGATCATCTTGAACAACACAGAGCATTGTGTATACTAAGGCAGTCAAAGAGGGTCTGGTAAACCTGTGGCCCTGAAGAAGTCTCGCGTGTCCAGGACGGTGAAATGACCCACTCTCGGCACGTATACTACAACTCTTAATTTGAAGGGGTCAACCCGCTATTCCAGCCATGCATGGATACGGCCAATTCGAACATTTCGAGTGCATGCTATGGAACTTTTCCGACCAAGTATAGCGGAGCGGCAGTGGGATGGCGCTGGTGTACTGCCCAAGACCGTCATCCGCATCGTGGTTCAAGCAGTGCGTAAATTATAATCTGGATCTGATGCGATATTGAGTGAACGCAGCTCGCAGCGTTGCACACTCACGCGCTCGGAGTTGTCCATCGCGATATCAACCCAACAATTTTCTTTGCACACTTGGGCCCAATACGGGAACCCGGTTGTCACGGTTGGATTACCCACGACAATGAACCCGACACCGTGCATGTGTGAGGGTCAATTCAATATTCAAACTGCTAGATGGATTGTCGAGGCTCGACGCAAAATCGGATGCTTGACGTACTGCAGAAACGAACACGGATACAACACATTGGAGTCAGCGCAAAACCCCCGGTCGTCGTCACCATATCATCGCCAGCGTACCTTGCTAAGCGTGATGCGTTCTACAATACATGCCAATATGTACGAGGTGCGGGCGCGGTTTACAAGGCAGGTTTCTGCGGTGAAGGCATACGGCGACGAAGGCCAGCACAGTGACATCAGCGTCATCTTTCTTCTACGCCGCTATACTTGGTCCCAAGCCAATGTACTGTTCGTTATTCAGGGTGATTGATGAACAACGTGTCTGTTGAGCTTATTACATAGGCACCCTTCGCTTCAGTGTAAGGCTTGTATTTCAGCATGTAGGCTGGATGCTTATTCCAGAGCTGTTGGAGAAGAACTGAAAGGCCCTCAGTACATATGACTTTGAAACACTGATCTCCGGGCGTATCAAGGAAAGCCACTTTAACCTTGAAAGGCATGAGATCCGACAGTCGGTCTGTGTACCTCGGCGCCCACCAAACATGGCTTCGCCTCTCACTTTTTTGAATTCCATGTAACGTGCACTGCTCAGTGGCGTTAGGGCTGCCTTCCAGGGTCGACCTACTCTGGTAACCAGACTACTACTCATGGTCGGGCCGGTTGACCCTCTTGATCAATTGACTGGTCAGTGATTGTAAAGAATCTGGTAAGTAGTATTTCCTTCGGAACAGATCCAGAGCACGATGGCAAACCTTTTCCACAACTTGCTAGTACCACAACTGTCAAGTAATCCCCTCGGTTGCCGACTGATTCAGATACCGCACATGTTCTCGCACAGGTGGAAAGCAGTGAACCTCGATGGAACGGGCTATGTACACATTTACGTACTGTTACCCCCATCCGAGATTAGATGCTACGTACTACTCGTTAATATCAATTTCAAATGAAGGGTAGCCTCGGTTCCATTCGCCCACCACAACGGATCCGGATCAGTAATGAACTTGAACCACGTAGAAGGCATCCCATTGTAAATTCTCGGTCGTTTTGTGCCACTGCCCACCTATAAGCTTGCCGAGTCACATCAGCCCTTCTATGATTAGGTTCCAAGCCCAGTCCCGTCCGCGCTCGCAAAGACCAAAGCTATCCAAGACTCGACGTGACCACGCAGTGGCACGCACGCACAGTCACTCAGTCACTGGCCCAGTTCGTCGCTCGGCTCGGCAACCATTTGACGTGCCCTTGTTTCGCCCTTGCTCACATATAGATTATAGGCTATAAGCGAATCTCCGCGGCGTCGGACAGTGATCAGGCCGCTTCTTGTTAGCCTCACCGGCCAACTGGTATTTAGACAGCAGTATCCTTCCAAGGAGATACTCGTGTGCGACCGATTCTTCGCTGGCTTCAAGGACATCACAGCGTTCAAGGGTTCCTCGGGCATGTCTAGCAACCTCGTGACATTAGCATGGGGCGCGGGACTGATTGGTAGGTGATTTTCCTTCCGACCCTCATTGTAGAGTGTGACAACATGACGCAGGATTGGCTATTGCGGGTTCGTGCGTACCGCCACTTTCCATCCCATTCTTGAATTGATGGTCAGATAGGATGTATGGCGCCTCTCTCGCCCAAACGACATACTACGCATGGTACTTTTCAAATGACCCTACTCCCATCAAGTTGCTGGTGCGTCTGCTATTTCTTCCGTTTTCTACTCTGAAACTAGCGAAGCCATAGGTTCTCCTGGTCTTGTTGGTCTCTCGATTCGACATATTTCCTAATGGATATGACGTTGTTTTCTAGCGTTGCAGATACTCTTCATATGATGGGAACCACCCAGTTCTACTGGAGCATGCTGGTGTTGTGTCGCCGAAGTGACGCGGCGATGTGTGAAGCAGGTCTATCGTGGTGAGCAGGTTTCTAGTGATCCCTGCTTTGAGCTCACTGCTACAAAATCTGTAGGGGCTCATCTGTGAGTACTTGACGCTTTGTACTTCACATTAACCCCCATCGATGAGCTCAATCCCTAGATTTCCTTTCCTATGAATGTGAGACTTCATTGGTGTACGGATTCTGGGACTCATTGTCAACCTCCCCAGTACGTGATTACCTTTGCAGTACAAAGGTTTGCATGAGTATTGGTTGCACCTATCAACTATACTTAATTTACGTTTCTCAGTTTCTATTGTCATCGAGTTTGGATAAGTAGGTACCTCTTTCAGTGAAGCAGTCACGTTTTGACAACGCAACGCAACGCAGTTACCGAGAAGAAAAGAGTCGTTACCATGGCCGTCGTAAGTAGTCCATTTCATCGTTTAAGGACGGGGTCCTTACAATTCATAGCTCCTGCTCGCGGTTTTACAACTTGGTGAGTAAACTCATCTATACGTTCAATTGCCATAATGTTATTTCAGCGCTTGGTACATGTGGGTACCCCCATTTCCTCTATCCCCGTCATCAGCTAACTCCCTAACTTGTCTCAGGGGTCAACATCGAGACGTTTGTGAACTTCACCTTTTATTCTGGCAACATTCTGATTAATTTCAAGTATAAAGCATGGGAACATATACTTTGTTTATACATCTCCGGTAAGAGGTATATGCAGTGACTAGAACCAGGTGGTTTGATGATCCCTATGTTGCCAGATTGTCCCCATCGCGTCAGTTGTGAGCGCTGTGTGCGACATTATCATCACGGGTACTATTTTCAAGTATCTGTGGAGATCGGAGCTCCGAGGCCGGTCCCACGTCATTCGCGATCTGGTCGTTGTTTTTATCAACATGGGTGTCTTGACCTGGTAGATTTTATACTTTGTGCTGGAATCTCTGTTCATTGCCTGGTTTTCAGCCTCGTATCTATCACTATTGGTGTAGTAGTAAGTATTCGCTTTTTGACCGTTATCTTTGACGTCGACTGGTATCACAGTACCTTAGCCAAGGCGATACCTATTGGATCGGCGCGCCCGATGTAATCAACAGCCGTTGTGAGTCGCTTTGCCATGCCCAACCGATATCGAGCTCATGTCACTTCATTGATGTTTAGGTTATGTGAACTCACTCCTCGCGGTGTAAGATGACCAGACGCTCCGTGTAGAGCCCACCCTTATTGATCTTATCATTTCTTAGGCTGAATGCGAGACGACAGATCCGCGAACGTCAGTTGCGTGGCACTATCCAAGTACCCACGGTATCGACGATACATTGAATACTTTATTTCCTTTTCGCACGTATTCCCTTTGGTTATTGCTCCTACCCCACTCCTTTAATCGTATCCACTCAGTTTGTTCTCTCGAATATGGTTGGCAACTTGTCGAGTCGAAGTTGGTGTCATGGGTGTCCATCTCGTCGCATTGCTGGTCTTCCAACTCATCTTCTCACGTGCTAGACTCGGATGATGAAGTTTTAAATTGCGCTCGCACACAACTTGTTCTAGAGCGGTCATGCGGGTAACATTTAACAAGAAATCGCACCGCGGTCGTGAGTACGAAAGAGGGCATGTGTCGGGAACAAAATTATACGAGGGATTATGCAACTCACATGACCAGCGATAAAGAACACAACCATGTTGCCGCGACATCCCGTGTCGCTCGTTTCTAACGGTGACAGGTCATCACCCGAGCGTGGATATCATACCGACAATACTGAATGTCGCCCTCGAGCATATTGGTGAACGTGATCCAAGAGCAGTCTCTTGATGTACATGGCCTTGTCCTCGCCTCGTTTCGCACAAAGCTCAGGAGTGTCAACAACACGGGCTTTGGGGGATGTAGTTCACTAATGTGGTCAAATTACAAATGGACTCGATTGAACGTGTTCGGACGCGTTCTAAACCGACTAGTACTAGGGGGTTCAGGAGGAGGATAACGTGAATCTAAACCAGGGTTCGGTTCGGCTAGGACCGGGCCACGACTCGGACTGGACTCTGCGAAGCTAACATCCGGTCCACGGGAAGCCCGGTTCGAACATCAGGATCGAACGTGTGCACCGCTACTTGCCATGGTCGGATTTAAGTCGTACCTGCAATAAATGCAACCGGCACCAGTCAGCACCGTAAATAGGTGAGGCCCAATTTTTGTGTCCACTCTAAAAGCTGCTCGATGGATTATATAGCTAGCCTGATTCCTCATCCCTTCCGTCGAGAGCGGACGTTCAGACACACGATAACAAACAAAGGTTCAAGGTACATTGTGTATTGTACATCCCAATGCAAACACTGTATGGCAGTTGTTGACACCCAACGTATACAAGAGCCTCGTGAGTCCTCGGAGACATCATCACAATCCACTCGTGCATTGATCTCCAATCTTCAGTTCCTCAACACATCTCAAAGTTCCTGGACAACTCTCTCCGAGAACCACTCTTGCACGGTCGGATCGAGCAACACGAGGGGTATTTTGACCTGTCCGGAAGCGATATTTGCATTCTCGCCCTTCCATTGACGAAATTCTGCGAACGTGCCTGCCTTCACGATCCAGATCGTCGGGAAACGCGTTTTCCCCAGCTCAAACGCACGCTGATGCTCGATGTTAGTGGTGACGAGGGCATCGAATAGTTTTTTCGGTGCTAAATGCGCGTTCAGACCTGTCATGCGATTAGATTGGTGAGTGGTCGCTCGTCCGCCATGCTGCACGTGAGCGCGCCGACGCACCAAGAGATCCCGCGAGCTCGATAAAGAAGCCTACAGTGGACAATAACGTGCGGTCATCAAGCATAGCTGTAAACTCTTGCACTCGAACCGCATCGTCCGAGCTAAGGACCTGGATAACTGTTAGGAGTTGATCATCTGTGACCTGCGCAAACGGGAAGCGAAGTGTAGAGCTGTCCCAAACTGATCATCAGAGGCCATGTCTAGTGCGAAGAAATGGTGATATACTGACGCCCTCCTCCCAACATATTTGAATAACGGGGAGTTACTCTCGTCGTGAAACCCAACGATATGAAGAACGTC
The DNA here is from genome assembly GCA_015039435.1 of Imleria badia. NCBI lineage: Eukaryota > Fungi > Basidiomycota > Agaricomycetes > Boletales > Boletaceae > Imleria > Imleria badia. The sequence goes on from MU130923.1 coordinate 23,776, forward strand.
GCCCAGTTGATATCGCCACAAGCCATCTCTAGTCGTCACAATTGGCTCGTATTGTTTGCCCACTTCCACTTCCCACTACTCATCGCAATGATTAGCGAACATTCAGAGTTCGGCTTAAATACTGACTGCTTGGCGGAGGTTTTCATGGGTTGCATCTAGGGAGACATCCAAGAACTCAACGATATCATGCAACAGAAGAACAAATTCGTCGAGTTTGTTCACGTCATACGGAACCCCGATCATGGCCTCCGATGAACCATATCCAGGGCAACGGATGGAGACAGTTGGTCCCAAAATAGACCTTATCTGGGTGAGACGTTTCAGCCCATCACAACCATCAGAGAGCGCGGAACCACACCTTTGGAAGCACGGTGGCAAATGTGCCACTACATATTGTCAAAAGCTCGTTCACCTTTGGCCAAACGTGGGCAAACCATCCTTCAAAGGAGAATGGTGGCCCGATCTCAAGCAACTCTGCTGCGCGCTCAGGATTTGGATGGAAATGAGTCTACTTGATGCTTCAGTAATGACATTCAAGTTCATAACCATCGACCTTTGACTTGCCTGCAAGTATTTTCGGACATGATCTATGCCTTCTAGATCAGGGAGTGTACCGTCCCTAATGCAAGGTACGAGCACATCCCAATGCTCGTCAATGTGACGAATGAGATCAACGAACTGGGTTGCGAACGGTATAATAAATCGGTGCACGTTTCTGTGTGAAAGGAAAAAGAGACCATGAATGATCAAGAAGGAAGGAAAGTATCCGATCACGGTCGCTGCCCATGGGACAGCGTAGCCTGACACTTGGACGCACAGGACATCAGTGTGTGTTGTCTGGGATAGGAGAAAGAAACATACTACTGAGGGACATGTGACTTTCATCATCGATATACCATCCAAGGCTCCTACGCATATTTCCCCCTGATATGAGGCAGACGGGGATCCTTTGTACCACTTCACCTGGTGCACGTTCTATGACCTTGACATCCCTATATCCTGTGCATGCCACCACAGCACACGGATCCTCGTTGTTTGGATCGAATAGTTGGCGAACCGGGATTTTTAATCTTTTGTAGTGATTGTATTTCGGCAGTAGCTTTGGGCTCGTTCCAGATGTGGCGCTGGAAACTGCAAAAAAGTCTGGTAGTCCAGGGGAAAACATATTCGCGACATCCTCTTCCTTGCACGGTTGTGCATTGAATTTATGCACAAATGGCTTGTAAGAGTCATACGTGGAGAGTGGGATATGGGCCCAGAAATCCGCTAGCAGGTCGGCGTCGACCTCGGTACCACCATGCATTGAGACAGCATCACGAAATTCGGCGAGCGAAGCTGCTTGGGATGCGTACTGGGAGGTGATGTTGTCTCGAATGATGTTGAGGAGTGCAGGATTCGTTCGTTCTGATAGAGCGGCTACCTGCTGAGACGTCCGAGTGGGGTTCACGTTAACAACCGCCATCTGGTCGAAAATAAAGAGAAATCTGGATCGCATATGTCAATTCAGAAAGATCTGAGGTTCCGGCTCAAGAACCACACCTTTGAGATTCGAATGGACTATCGAGTTGGCGATTGATGGAGGGCAACCTGCGATGTCCGTTCTTCTAGCGACCAGGATCAAACCTGGATCCGATTTTGGGTCATCGAGTGAGAAACGCGTTGTACATGCAGTGCTTGTGCGCTGGGCACGTGTCGTGTGGTATATTTAGTACTATGAATATCGGATGACTCGAGGGTAAGTGACCTACTCTTTGCACCATCGCGGTGTCACCCGATGGAATGTGTGTCGTGGGTGGGACCAGCATGGCTGGGTTGTTAGCATTATCATTATTTCATCACGTTACTCGTCCTGCACACATGACACACAAACCACCACAAGTTACATACGATCGCTGAGCTCACTCGCGTGCTAGCTCGTACATGGGTGTGGAATGCAGAGAACCACGAGAAAGTGATCGGGCCCTTAGCTTACAAGACATCGGATGAGTGGGTGCCGCGGTGCGGTGGACTTGTCTCCGGATGCGTCCGACGGATCATTGGGTCATATGACAGGCTTACAACCCATCGACTACTCGGCCCCCAAGTTGCAAGACCATTGGTCCTTGGCCGCAGTCAAGTTTTCACCCCACGGAGGCCTCATCGTTACGTCCACGTGGTGCCGCTCGTCCCTTCGGATCTACGACAGGGAACGGTGATGGGCCCGAGATCATCGCCACTGCGAGCAACACGTTTAGAGGTGAGTTGGATGATCAGCGTGCGAAGAGACGGGCAGAACACCAACTTCGACTCGGGAAGTAGACAGTATTCGACAAATAACAGACTGAGTGGGTACGACATATCGGCATCTTGTGTGATAGTATACCATTAAGCAGCGTAGGAGTAACGACCAAGGAAAATATGTGCAAAATGAAACACAAAGATCACTGTATCATCGATAGCGTCGGTACTATGAGAGTGCCGTGCAACTGACGTTCGCGGATCTGTCGTCTCGCATTCAGCCTAAGAAAATATGAGGTCAATAAGGTGAGCTCCCGAAAGACATGGAGCATCTGATCGTCTTACACGGCGAGGAGTGAGTTCACATAACCTAGACATCAATGAAATTACATTAACTCGATGTCGGTTGTGCATGACCAAGTGACTCACATCGGCTCAAGATTACAGCAGGGGCGCTGACCCAATATGTGTTACCTTGACCAAGGTACTGTGATACCAGTCGACGTCAAAGATGATGGACAAAATGCGAATACTTACTACCACAGCCACAATGACAGATATCAGGCTGAAACCCAGGCAATGAACGGAGATTCCAGCACGAATTATCAAACCCACCAGGTCAAGGCACCCATGTTGACACACACAACTACTAGATCACGGATGACATGGGACCGGCCACGAAGCTCCGACTTCCACAAACACTTGAAGATAGTCCCCGTGATGATGGTATCGCACACGGCGCTCACGCCGGACACGATGGCGATAAACTGGTAGCATATGATCATCAAATCACCTGATCCTAGCACCGCATAGACCTTACCGAAGTTGTATCAAGAAACTGTATGGTCCCATGCCTTATACTTGATGTTAATTAGATTTTTTACCACAAAGAAAATACGAATTCACAAACACATCAATGGTGGTCCCTAAGACAAGTTAATGAGTGAGCCTTCAGTGGGGATAGAGGAAATGGGGATACCAACATGCACCGAGTGCTGAAAGAACATTATGACAGTCGACGTGTAAAATGAGCTTACTCACTAAGTTGTAAAACCGTGAGGAGGGACTGTATATTGTGAGAAGAACGCTATCTTAAGATAATAAACTGCTTACGATGGGGATGGTAATGACTCTGTTTTTCCCCGTAACTGCATGGCATTGTCGGAATGTCGCTGTTCCACTGGAAGAAGGACGTACTTATCCAAATACGATGGCAGTAGAAACTGAGAAGAATGTTTTGAGTATAATTGATAAACGCAACCATTTTCCATACAAACCTTTGTACAGCAAAGGTAACCAAGTACTGAGGGCTCGGAAATGAGTCCAAGAGCCTGTACATCAATAGAGTCTTCTTACAGTCATAGAAACGGTAAACTATCGATTGAGTTCATCATTGGGAATTCGCGTGCAGTGCAAAGCATTGATGACTCACATATACGCCCCTATAAATTGATGAAAACGCGGTGGAAGATGGACCATTGGAGACCTGCTCACCACGATACATATATTTGACACGCCGCCGAGTCATTTCGCCGGCACGGCACCAGCATTGTGTAGAAGAACTCAGTAGTCCCAATCAAATGAAGTGTATCCGCAATGCTAGAAAACAACGTCATTTCTACAAGGAAGCATGGCAAGTCGAGAGACCGACAGGACGAAGAAAACCTATGGCTTCGTTGGTATCGGACTAGAAAATGGAATAAGTATGAGACGCACCAACAACTTGACGGGCCTGGGGTCTTTTGGAAAGCACACTACGTAGTGTGCCAATTGGCCCAGAAAAACACCATACAAGCTATTTGACCGTCAATTCGAGGATGAGATCTAAGTGAATTGGCGGTACGCACCAACCCGAAATAGCCAGCCCTGCGTCATGTGGTCACTTTCCGTGATAAGGATCGTAGGGAAAATCACCTACCAATCAGTGCCGGAGCCTCTACTGATGTTACGAATTCACGATCGGACATGACCGAAAAGAGCCTGAGCGCTGTGTTGTCCTTGAAGGGCCTGAGATACGGCGAAGAACAAGTCAGAGCACGTTGAAGGCGTTCTAAATGGTAGCCAGGTGGTGAACCCCAGCCCACGATGTCCGATCACGATAGTAAAAGTTTCGGGTTGTCCAGAGGTTTCGCCGCATCATGGTTAAATAGAATGGACCTCATGGTATATGACGGCACGCTGAGTCTGTATCGAGCAATCAAACCATTTTGGGATCGCCTGCCTCCAGGTTCACTAATCAATGATCATTGATATTGGTTAGAATTTCAAGTTGAAGGCTCGCGCTTGAGCTTTATACTTATGTGAGCAAGGCACGGCAAACTTGAATGGTTGCTGGACCAAGCGTAAGTCATCTCCCGAGCTCGTCGGAATATATTCCAGATGCGGCGGCCCAACGATGCGGCCTCCCTGGCCACAACATGGAGAGCACGCGACGTCCAATTACGTGCCTCGCTTGACACATCGAAGATAAACAGGGCCCGAGCGCACTCCGTCTTACCTGGGACACACCATCCATTTCAATCATGTTCCAGCCGTCAGGTTCGTCCAGTGGCGAGATGGGCCCGAGGTGAGCCTTGTTGAGGGTTAAAGGGCTCGACGCGGCAGTGACACGTCCCTTAACGCCCGGCTAAGCCGTGCAGATAGCCCGTCAGATGGTAACTCAAAAAAGGTGAGAGGCGCAACTGTGTTGTCCTTGAAGCCTGAGGGAGACCGAAGAACTTGAACCAGTCGCACAGGAGGATCGACTTGTAAGGATGCAGCACGTTGAAAGCCGTCTAAGTACCACCTGGGCGGTGGTGACCTGCCAGTGGGCACTGGCATTAAACTGCCCGCCGCCGCGGAGACTCGCTTATAGCCTGTAATCTATATGTGAGCAAGGGTGCGTCAAATGGTTGCCGAGCCGAGCGACGAACTGGGCTAATGCGTGCGTGGTCACGACGAGCGTAGCCGCGCCCTGCAAACCTCTGGTCGAGCAGAGGGTAAATCCATGGATGGAGAAGAAGCTGCACACCGGAAAAGTCTTGGATAATTTCTACGAGCGCGGACGGGACTGAGCTAATCATACAGGGCTGATCTGAGTGGCACAAAACGACCGAGAATTTGCAACGTCTAGCTCCACAGGATGTCTCCTAAGTTCTACGTGTTTCAAGTTCATTGAAAAGCGAACAATAACGAGAGCTCTTCGTGTACGTACTCTGTCTGATCTCGGATGAGTGTAAGCAGTTCCTGTCGACAACCGAAGGAATTGCTTTGAGGTAGCTTGTGGACAAGATAACGGGGGTGCTGAGGCCCAGCCGTTAAAGCAACTACTGAATCTGTTCCGATGGACGGACTCACTCCCAACACCATTCATTACAAGCATTGACCAGTCATCGTCCAGTGGCAAGTTCAAGTTGATCAAGGTGAGGGTCGGCCCAACCTTCAAGGGACGCCACTAATGGCAATTCAAAAAAAAGTGACAGGCGACTCGGAGCCACTTGATCCTGAACGGCTTTTCCAACCTTGATTGCGGCACGACTCCGACTCGGAGATGAGTACTAGTACTGTTTGCACCATGTTTGTACGAGGGCCTTTCAGCCCAAACCAGCTCTTTGGAACAAGCGAGCATCTCTCGCCACGACCGACAGGCCCAAACGACACAATGCTGAAATACAAGCTCGCACCTTATGGTGAAGCGATGCTTGGAAAGGGTGCCTATGTGAGAGACACGTCTTTCTGCGTTGCTCAACCAGAACAACGAACAGAACTGTGTATAGGGAAATCGATGAGGCGTCTGGCAGCCCTGTGGCCCTCAAGAAATTGCGCGTGCTCAGGACGGAGAAACGACCCACTCTCCAGCACGAGACGCGCATGCTACAATTCCTAAGGGGTCAACGTTTCAACCCGCTATTCCAGCCGTCGTCTCGAGTCGCGAGTCGACTGAGGTTCATGGCAGGCCTTGCGAGAATGTCTGGTCAAAGTGGACTTGTCCGAGGATGGACGTGGAGATCGTTTATCCCAGAGATGTCGCCATCGTCTAGATCACTCATCATGTAGACTAGTAAAGGCGGGGACGAGTTCAATGAGAAGAGAGGCGATGTCGTAGCGGATACGTTGATCGTAGTTCGGGTGTGTGGAGACATGGAGAACGTTCGTACGGTCGATCTATGGTGATTTGTGGACAATGATAATACCCTAGTGATTATATAATATACGACTGGGCGTCGCGGTCGGGTACTTGTCGAGCGGCTGTTGAGCGCATCTCTGAAAAATTTCAGCGTAGATTTGGAACGCACCGGGGTGCCCGAAAGGGCCCCTGGCGACTCGCTGTGCCCGTGGGAGTATGCCCTGCAATATGACCACCTGCTCCTCAAATGCTGCTCTCGCCGCTGCTTATTGGGGTCAAGAAAAGGCCTACTCCCTCGACGAGACGTAAACTGGAAGCTGGATCCTAAACGGACTTGGAAGAGAGAACGGTTGGGGTAGCGGTGCCCCCTGATGAGAGCTTTTGCTGGCTCGAAACCGTACTGCCCGCCCGTTCCCTTTACTCACCCCTGCTCATACTGTACATGGCTTAGCCCATGGTCCGACCCCGATCCTCGGAGAGGGGTGCCCGACGGATGAGCAAATGGGCTGACCGCCCGAGTGTCGCCTCCCCTCTGCACACAGACCCTGGCCACAGTCCGGGCCATGGATGACCAAAAGTGGAACTGATCTCACGAAACGACGCGGCTTACGAACTTGCAATCTTATCATCCTCCATGTCCACATCTACCTCTCCCAGCTCACCACTCCCTCCCACCGTCGACTACATTCCCTATTCCATCGCTGGTTGCTCAGAGCACAGCGGGCACTACGTCGCCGAAAACATCTTGGTCGACAAACCACAAGACCAATCCAGTCGATGGAGCGGCGCGCAACAGCTGCCGAGCATGAAGCAGTGGATACTCCTCCGTCTGGAAAGGTTGGGTATCGTCAGTTGAGTGTCCGTTTTTGTCTCGCGCGCACGCCCATCGTTGGGTGGGTGTGATCGTTGCGGTGTGGG
>MU130923.1:31825-52730 GCA_015039435.1 Imleria badia
GTCGTTGCAGTTTCAGCGAAGTACGTCGACGTTCCTTGTATGACGAGGGTTGACGTGGGTGACGTGTGCGCGTTCTTTCCCAGAACATCCTTCCAACATGAAAGAGTTCAAGCTCTACGTGGGCCTCAATCCGGACCACATGATTCAAGTATTGCATGCGGGTCTCCGAGACGATGCTACCCAGGAGACGTTTTCGATCTCGCATGTGAACAGGGATGGGGTGCCGTTTCCTACACGGTTCATCAAAATCGTACCGCTCTCGTGAGTGAGGGCGTTGTGTTTGCATTCTCGTATATGTTCGGGTTCCCTAAGAAAGTGACGGCTGGGCGAGACCTGCAATATTTGGTAGGAGCTAATACACGACAACACTAGCGCTGCTTTCAACATTAATATTGAAGTGGCTTTTTCCTTGACATGACTCGGTGTTTGACCGAGGGCCCTTCGGTCCTGAAAGAGCTCCCCGGAACAAGTGACATCCCTCGCGGGCTGACGGGCCAAAATCACACAATGCTCACGCTGAAATACAAGCTCGCACCTTATGGTGAAGCGATGCTTGGAAAGGCAGCGTACCTATGTGAGCCTGGTAACCTATGGACCCGAGGAAGTCGCGCGTATCCTGGACGGTGAAATAACCCACTCTCGGCACGTATACTACAACGCCTAAGGGGCGAACCCGCTATTCCAGCCGTGCATGGATACGGCCAATTCGAACATTTCGAGTGCATGGCTATGGAGCTTTTCAGACCAAGTATAGCGGAGCGGCAGTGGGATGGCGCTGGTGTACTGCCCAAGACCGTCATCCGCATCGTGGTTCAAGCAGTGCGTAAATTATAATCTGGACTTGATGCGATATTGAGTGAACGTAACTCGCAGCGTTGCACATTCACGCGCTCGGAGTTGTCCATCACGACATCGAACCCAACAAATATCTTTGCACACTTGATGACCCAGCTAAGATCAATCTGATCGACTTTGGTATCGCAAAACCGTTTTTTTGTGCTAAGCCAGGTCGGGCCAAGTACGATCCACTCAAGGATCGTCGACGTATCGTCGGGTCGCTTACCAGGCCAGTCTGAATTGGAGAAGGTCGGCGTGCATTGCTCCCCTTGCAGTTGCATCGCTCATTCTTATTCTATCTACGACACGATAGATCTTGCTCCCCCCGACGACATCGAGTCTTTGGCTTTAACCACCCTATTCCTTCTTCGCGGAAACCTGCCTTGGAGACCCCACCGGCACCTGGAGTCTCAGATACACTCACAGGAGGTGGTCCGGATACTAAAATTAGCGTGCTCCGGCCCTATTTTATCTGCTGGTTTACCTGACGAGTTCGGCGATTTACTTAGTTTTAGTAGCTCCTTGACTTACGACCAGCTTCCCGATTATGAGGCGCTCAGGGCCTCGTTTGTGGCTCTTATTGACAGGATTCGGTTCGACGTTCAAGTTGTCCGACGTCGATCATATAACCTTCTTGCAGGCCCATATCTTTTATGTTTTACTTGAATTTCATTTTGTTGTTCAAGTCACTGAAGCGATTGTGTTCGCTCCTTTGTTGGCAATTTCGTTCTTGCTCCTCGCTTTGGCAGACCCATGGGTGCTTGGTGGAACGGCCATCTTTCTTCTGATCTTCGAGTTGAAGTATTAAGTGTGGCTTGAGGAGACTGGTGGTACTTGGAGTCACCTGGCACGTCCACTAGTTCCCTCCTGCAATTGGCCCCCCGCTCTTCCTCGCCTGCGCTTTTTGTGGACGTGCGAGCATTTGTGCGTGCACTTGCGCTCGTCTACAAGCACCCCCACTAGTGTTGTTGTCACCGCCATCACCCTCCGCCCTCACGGACTCGCTGGCCACTCTCATCTACTCGTTTCCGTGGAGCTGGACCTCGTTTGTTCGTCGCTCGTTCACTACGAACCTCTTAACTTCTTACAGGCACCTTGTGGGTATCATAGCCGGGTGTACATACATTGGAAGCAGGATATTCCGCGCAGGCAGTGTTCGTCGATTAATTTCAGGCATCCGAGGTCATCGCAACTGAGACGACTGGCAGGATAGCCTTACGTGGAGAAGGGGACGCCGGCACCCGATGACAGGCCCAAGTTACTTCTCTGTCATGGTGTTCCAGAAAGAAAGAGTTGTACCGACCAGGGCGACAATGAATCCTACAAGAGACGGGCAGGACACCAACTTCGACTCGGGAAGTAGACTGTATTCGACAAATAACAGACTGAGTGGGTACGACATATTGTCATCTTCTGTGATACCATCAAGCAGCGGCGTAGGAGTAACGACCAAAGAGAATATGTGCGAAAATGAAATACAAAGATCACTGCATCATCGATAGCGTCGGTACTCTGAGAGTGCCGTGCAACTGACGTTCGCGGATCTGTCGTCTCGCATTCAGCCTAAGAAAAGATGAGGTCAATAAGATGAGCTCCCAAAAGACGTGGAGCGTCTGATCGTCTTACATGGCAAGGAGTGAGTTCACATAACCTGGACATCAATGAAATTACATTAACTCGATGTCGGTTGTGCATGACCAAGTGACTCACATCGGCTCAAGATTACAGCAGGGGCGCTGACCCAATATGCGTTGCCTTGACCAAGGTACTGTGATACCAGTCGACGTCAAAGATGATGGACAAAATGCGAATGCTTACTACCACACCCACAATGACAGATATCAGGCTGAAAGCAAGGCAATGAACGGAGATTCCAGAACGAATTGTCAAACCCACCAGGTCAAGGCACCCATGTTGACACACACAACTACGAGATCACGGATGACATGGGACCGGCCACGAAGCTCCGACTTCCACAAACACTTGAAAATAGTCCCCGTGATGATGGTATCGCACACGGCGCTCACGCCGGACGCGATGGGGACAAGCTGACAGCATAGGATCATCAATTCACTTGATCCTAGTCACCGCATAGACCTCTTACCGAAGTTGTATCAAGAAACTTTATGGTCCCGTGCTTTATACTTGAAGTTAATTAGTTTTTTACCACAAAGAAAATACGAATTCACAAACATATCAAAGGTGGTCCCTATGACAAGTTAATGAATGAGCTGTCAATGGGGATAGAGGAAGTGGGAATACCAACATATACCAAGTGCTGAAAGAACATTACGACAGTTGATGTGTAAAATGAGCTTACTCACCAAGCTGTAAAACCGCGAGGAGGAACTGTACCTTGTAAGAAGAACGCCATCTTAAGACAATAGACTACTTACGATGGGGATGGTAACGACTTTTTTTTTTCCCGTGACTGCAGGGCGTTGTCGGAACGTCACTGCTCCACTGGAAGAAGGACGTACTTATCCAAATACGATGACAATAGAAGCTGAGAAGGGTGTTTTAAGTATAATTGATAGACACAACCATTTTCCATGCAAACCTTTGTACAGCAAAGGTAACCAGGTACTGAGGGTTTGGAAATGAGTCCCAGAACCTGTACTAATCAATAGTCTTCTTACCGTCATAGAAACGGTAAACTATGGACTCATTGGGAATTCATGTGGAGTACAAAGCATTGATGACTCACATATACGCCCCTATAAATTAATGAAAACGCGGTAGAAGATGGACCATTGGAGACCTGCTCACCACGATACATATTTTTTACACGCCGCCGAGTCATTTCGGCGGCACAACACCAGCATTGTGTAGAAGAACTCAGTAGTTCCAATCAAATGAAGTGTATCCGCAACGCTAGAAAACAACGTCATTTCTGTAAGGAGACATGGCGAGTTGAGAGACCGACAAAACCAAGAGAACCTATGGTTTCGTTGGTGTCGGACTAGAAAATGGAAGAAGCATGAGACGCACCAGCAACTTGATGGGCCTGGGGTCTTTTGGAAAGCACACTGCGTAGTGTGCCAATTGGCCCAGAAAAACTCCATACAAACTATTTGACCGTCAATTCGAAGATGAGATCGAAGTGAATTGGCGGTACGCACCAACCCGAAATAGCCAGTCCTGCGTCATGTGGTCACTTTCCGTGATGAGGGTCGTAAGGAAAATCACCTACCAATCAGGACCGGCGCCTCTACTAATGTTACGAATTCACGCTCGGACATGACCAAGAAGAGCCCCAGAACGTTGTGTTGTCCTTGAAGCCTGAGGTACAGCAAAGAACAAGTCAGAGCCAGGCGGTGACTCCCAGGCCCGCGATGTCCGATCAGTGCGATCACGATAGTAAAAGTCTCGGGTTGTCTAACGATTTCGCCACATCATGGTTAAATAGAATGGACCTCAGGTTCACGGTATATGACGGCACGCCGATGAAATCGTATACTTACGTGCGCAAGCCACGGCAAACCTCCCTTAACGCCCGGCTAAGCCGTGCAGATACTAGTAGCACGTTAGATGAACTCAAAAAAGGTGAGAGGCGCAACTGTGTTGTCCTTGAACCCTGAGGGAGACTGAAGAACTTGAACCAGTCGCATTGTAAGGATGCAGCACGTTGAAGGCCGTCTACCACTGACCTTGGCAGTGAAACGGTCTTTGGGATCACTGGCATCAAACTCGCTTATAGTCTGTAATCCATATGTGGGCAGGGGCGTGTCAAATGGTTGCCGAGCGGAGCGACGAACTGGGCTAATGTGTGCGTGCTCACGACGAGCGCGGGCGGGACTGTCAATGAGCTGGGAACCTAATCATACAGGGCTGATCTGAGTGGACAAGCTTACAGATCGGCGGACACTGCCGCACTGGCAGTGGCACAAAACGACCGAGAATTTGCAACAGTCTACTATGTAGTAGCTCCATTGGCACAAGACGTTTTAAGTTCTACGTGCTTTTGAAGTTCATTTGGAAGCGAACGATAACGAAAGCTCTTCGTGTACGTACTCTGTCTGACCTCGGATGAGTGTAACCACTCTGAGTTCCTGCCAGTGCGTCGACAACCGAAGGAATTGCTTCGAGGTAACTTGTGGACAAGATAACGGGGCTGCCGAGGCTCAGCCGTTAAAGCGACTACCGAATCTGTCCCGATGGACGGACTCACTTTGACCACTCCCAACACCATTCATTACAATCATTGACCAGTCGTCAGGTCCAGGATCCGGACCGTGGCAAGTCCAAGTTGATCAAGGTGAGGGTCGGCCCAACCTTGGCGGCTTCCCTGACCGCCACTGATAGCAATTCGAAAAAAAGTGACAGGCGGCGCTGGCAATATGTACGACGACACATTGAAAAAGCCACTTGATCTTGAACCTTGATGGCGGCACGACTCCGACTCGGAGAAGATGAGTACCGTCCCCTACCCCCAGTTCGGCGGTCACAAATTACCACGCACTGTCACAGGTTGAGTTCAGACTCCGACCGCTGCCGCCAGTCAACAACTCGACCTACACAGACATGTTGATCAGGCTACATGCACTACAGTATATATTGTAACTGATTAATGGGCATCAGCCCTGGACTGTACAAGCTATTTCCGTAATGACTAGCCGAGGGTCGAGGATAAGCATACAGAACACGAGGTGGATGAGAAATCACTCACCTGATGAGCTGTTGCAGCTGCGTTGATGGTCTTGTGAGTCCCATCACGGAGTTGCTTGACAGCAAGCTCCATTCAGACCTCATACTCTGGAGCCTTGGTGGAAGCTCGCTGCCTTCGATGCCATCGCCAGCGACGCGCGACTTGAAGAATGCAGAAATGGATTGAAACTCCGATTCGGCAGGTACTCGGCGAGTGACAACTTGCGTGACAATGGCCGACCGCACAAAACTGCATGATCTCAACAACTACTCCATCGTTTTCGCCCGTTCAACTTCGTAGATGCAGGTATAGTGTAAAAACTCGTATTTGTAGTGTATAATAATGAAAATGTTGTGTGTTTTGTGGAGTGCCGAACTGGGGGTAGGGGACGGTACTGGTACTGTTTGCACCATGTTTGTACGAGGGCCTTTCAGCCCTCTTTCGAACATCTCACCACGACCGACAGGCCCAAAGTTTGAAACGACACAATGCTGAAATACAAGCTCGCACCTCAGGGTTATGGTGAAGCGATGCTTGGAAAGGGTGCTTATGTGAGAGACACGTCTTTTTGCGTTGCTCAATTATTCTGAACAAGGAACAGAGTTGTGTATAGGGAAATCGAACACAGCCCTGTGGCCCTCAAGAAATTGCGCGTGCCCAGGACGGAGAAACGACCCACTCTCCAGCACGAGGCGCGTATGCCAAGGGGTCAACCCGCTATTCTCGTTGCGAGTCGACTGAGGTTCATGGCATCGCCTCTCTTCTCACTGAACTCGTCCCCGTCCATCCTCGGACAAGTCCACTCGACCAGACATTCTCGCATGGCCTGTCGTAGCGGATACGCTGATCGTAGTTCGGGTGTGTGGAGACGTGTTGATGGAGAACGTTCGTACGGTCGATGTAGGGTGATTCAGATGTATGGATCATGATATACCCTAGTAATTAACATACGACTGGGCGTCGCGGTGCGGTACTTGTCGAGCGGCTGTTGAGCGCATCTCGGAATTCTTTCAACGTAGAAGGGTACTCATCCGTGTGCCTTGAAGCCTTTGCAAAGTGGATGACCAAAAGTGGAACTGATCTCACGAACTTGCTTATCATCCTCCATGTCCACATCTACCTCTCCCAGCTCACCACTCCCTCCCACCGTCGACCACATTCCCTATTCCATCGCTGGTTGCTCAGAGCACAGCGGGCACTACGTCGCCGAAAACATCTTGGTCGACAAACCACAAGACCAATCTAGTCGATGGAGCGGCGCGCAACAGCCGCCGAGCATGAAGCAATGGATACTCCTCCGTCTGGAAAGGTTGGGTATCGTCAGTTGAGTGTCCGTTTTCGTCTCGCGCGCACGCCCATCATTAGGTGGGGGTGATCGTTGCGGTGTGGGACGTGTTTGCTGATGGCGGCGATGTGACCTGTAGAGAGCATCACGTTTGGCAAGGTACGCTGGCGATCGTGATACGGTGGCGACGATGGGGTCTTTGCGCTGACTCGAATCCATTGTCGTTGCAGTTTCAGAGAAGTACGTCGACGTTCATTGTGACGAGGGTTAACCCGGGTGACGTGTGTGCGTTCTTTTCCCAGAGCATCCTTGCAACATGAAAGAGTTCAAGCTCTATGTGGGCCTCAATCCGGACCACATGATTCAAGTCTTGCATGCGGGTCTCCGAGACGATGCTACCCCGGAGACGTTTTCGATCGCGCATGTGAACAGGGATGGGGTGCCGTTCCCTACACGGTGCATCAAGATCGTACCGCTCTCGTGAGTGAGGGTGTTGTGTTTGAATTCTCGTATTGACTGGGGAATACAGGGCACACGGGCAGAGTTTTCACATTTCCATTTGGTACGTCTCTATCGCGGGCATCATGGAACCCTCGTATGTAGAGCGCATACGCGTGCGTTATGACGAGGTGCGTTCTCTATACATTACGTGCTACGTGTCGTGTCTCACACTTGGACATCCCACATCTGAAACGCGTAGCATCGCGAAACGGTCGTCCTTTGCCAAATTCTCAAGCACCTCCGCGAACGACGGCTCTTGACGCCCTACCAATCTATCCTCGCCCGTTCCCAAATCCAATTCGAACATCCCGTCGTAACGTCGTTGCACGCCGCCCTCGTCCTCCAGGGCAACTGGGACGAGGCCGAGGCGCTCCTCGCACACGCATCGTCTGCCGGCCTCTTCCAATCCTACCTCCAATCCTGCCAACCACACGCCCAATGGCGGCGTCTCCACGGCGTCGACGCCGATGGCGACGCACCCTCGAAACGCGGTGGCCATGCCATGTGTATCGATCCCGACAATGGCCACATTTACCTCTTTGGGGGCTGGGATGGCTATAAATCGCTCGACGATTTCTGGGTGTACAATATCCAGACAGAACGGTGGCGCGTCATTAGTCACAACACGGCGCTTGAAAAGAATGGGCCGATCGCGCGGAGCTGTCACAAGATGGTGTTTGATACCAAGTCGGGGTGCATTTACCTGTTGGGGAGGTTGGGCGATGGGGACGTGATGCCTGTGCGGCCCGAGGACGAGGAGGCGTTGAGACGGGCTGGGGAACGGGTCGGGCCGAGGGGGTCGACGGCGTATTGTTCCGAGTTTTATAGGTATCATACGAGGGGGTTGGATGCGGGCAAGTGGGACTTGTTGTCGTTTGATACGGCGGTGAGTTGGGTCTTTCGTACGGCCATGAATACTTACGACGGCGATGACAGACGTCGGGGGGTCCACCGCTGATATTCGATCATCAGATGGTGATGGATTGTGAGGCGCAGGTGTTGTATGTCTCTGGCGGTCGGGTCGTCGATGGGGATTGGGACTCTCCGAAATATTCGGGGTTGTATAGTTATAGCGTTCGGACGAGCAAATGGAAGTTACTCCAGTGAGTCGTGTTCCAATCTACCGATCCCTACTCAACTCATCCTCCCTATTCCCCAAGGCCCGTCCAATCCCCGTGCTCTCCAACCCCCCAACCCGCCCTCTTACCCCGCTTCGGACACTCGATGGTACTCGACCCACTGACCCACACGCTCTTCATCTTTGCAGGGCAACGCGACGACAAATACCTCTCCGACATGTATGCGTACGATATCGCGAGCAACGCTGTGTCGGAGCTATTTGGCAACTTTAGCGCGAGCGGGGGGCCGGATGCGTGTTTTACGCAGCGGGCGGTGGTGGATGCGACCTTGAAGGAGGTGTATGTGTGCGTCGCCTTTTCTTTCTTGGCGTGACGTGGAGGGTGCTGACGCGGTGTAGGTTTTGTGGGCTGACAAGGGCACAGCAGACGTCGGCGCTGACAGTGTTGCGCTCGGATTCTCCGAATTGGGTATATCAGTATACGAATCCGGCTCAGCCGGGGAAATGGACGCAGATTCTACCCGAGGTGGCGCTCAGCGATGGCGGCGGCGATGGCGATGATGCTGATGAGGGTGAACACGGGCGCGGCAAGGCTCGGGTGGGACTTGGACGGGGCGAGGTGGGACAGAGCGAGCCGTTGGTGCCGTTACCTAGGTATGCTCATCAGGTGGTGTATGATGAGCGGACGAAGAAGGTGTATATGCATGGTGGGAATGCCGGTGAGGGGCGTGGCGCGGGTGGTGAGGAGAAGGAAAATGAAGAGGCGGGTGGAGCGAGTGGAGCGGCTACGAGGGGAGGGGAGAGTGAGAGTGGTGCTGGGGGGGATGGGGCCGAGAGTGGGGATTGGACGGGAGGGGGGGAGGAGAGCTCGAGACCGGGATTGAGGGAGACGAGGCTAGATGATTTCTGGGTGATGAATCTCGTGAGGTGAGTACTCGTTCCAGGCGAACTTGGTTGGGTTTCTGATGCGGGTGTGTAGGGCCGCGCCAGAAGAGGTCATACGCCAAGCCAAGTATCTCATTCGGAGACAACGGTACGGATTCTCCTCATGTCCAAGGGGATCGCACGTTCAATGTGGATATAGGTTCCGCGAAATGTGCGAAGAGCAACCTGCGGTCAAGGCGCTGCGTTACTTGCAAACAGAGGTCTCCGAGGTCGTCGATCATACCAACCCAGAAGAGACGAGCGTGTTCCGATCTCTTCTCACGCATTTATTATCTCCCAGCGCGATGATATCCGTCGGGGAGCCATCCATACCCTCCAGGGAGGTCGTCGAGCGGGAGGAACCCCCAAAGAAACGATCGCGGCCGAACACGCCCGACGGAGTGTGGACGAACGTGATCGACGGGGAAGACGACGATACGCCGCACGCCTCGCATACCCCTCCCGAGTCTATCCCCCGTGCGTCGATGCCGGGGAAACGGAGCCGAGCCGTGTTGCAAATGGACGAAGACCCTGTGGAGACGCGGTTGCGCGAGGAGGAGGGGCGAAAGCCGGTGTCTGCGGAGCGGTTCAGTCAGCGGACAGACATGTTTGAGAGGTTGTTGGCGTTTGTGGGGGAGGAGGTGAAGCAGCCCAAGGGATCGTTGTTGGATTTGGTGGATGCCGAGGATGGGTTGTGATCGGACGTGTTTTGGATATCGATAAGGCTCTGTTTTGTGTGATGGTACATGTACACTATAGTCGACACGTCGGTGGGATCTATTCGTCGAGGTTGATGGCGCGGCACGACCTTGATCTCTTTCACCCCCTTTTCGTCTGCGGTGGTGGAGAGTTGGGAGAGTTGGGCCGTGATGTCCGATACATCGTATGAATGTTATGTATATTTGAAGACTTGCTTGAAGCTGTCGGCAAGACTGGTTATAGCTGCTTGTGCCAGTAGTCATTCTTGTCCAACGCAGTCGGCAAAACTGGGCAGGCGTCCGTAGAACTATTAATAATAGAGCACATTCTTGTGACGAGATGGCCAGCACTTGTCAGCACCGTCGCTGTGATTTCCGCAGCGTACGAAAACAATGCATGGAAGCAAGATGATTCTGTAGCAGTAGTCACTGGCACTAACGTAACAGAAAACAGATATCTCCACGCAGGCCCGTTTATATCTTGCACAGGCAGTGCTTGTAACTTCCTTTTGTACATTGTCCGACTCTTAGATCGTAAGGCTGAAGAATCTCAGCATGGCAATCTGTCGTTTCGAACGAATAGTCATGTTAGCAGAACGGTTACTGTGCGGGATCAAGAGCTTTACCCGCAAGGGAGGAGCAGGGGTCGTCATTGCGAACGGGGCAGTCCTGTGGAGAAAGCGATGGTTAGTAACTGTTTTTGCTTGTCCGAGCGATGAGGCAACATACATCGCGTCTGTTCACGGCAGGTGTCGCACACACCATAGCTGCAGCCGCGGCGAGGATGACGATCGTCTTGACAAAGTACATTGTGATACAAGGCAGTGGACCACAGCAGCTTTTTGAATCTGGACGAGCTGAGATAGTTCTCGAGTTGTTGAGCAAACTCGTTTTCCAGCGATGTTTATATACCTTTCTGTGGTCCCCTGAAATTAAGTGACACACTGTTCTCATCTCCGTTTAAAAAAATCATAACGTATCATATCCCATAAGTCCCTTAGATCGAGTTCTGTCCATGGTACATAATACATACGTACTCACTTTTTCTCGTGCCAAATATCCTCCGCATCAGTTTTCATGTGGATTTACGACACGTTCCAGAAACATGCTCCTGTTTATTTTCAGGGTTATGTATATCCAATCAAACCATTTTGACGAATGGAAGACATGCGACGCCCGGCGCAAGGAAACGATATGGAGTATCTAGAGAATTTGTCCCTATGACGGAAGGGGATGAGTGGCGACAGTGAAGCGAACCGAAGAGGCCGCCTTAACTGTGAGCCCTCATTATCAATGGTAAATCGGGGGCGAGATTCTTGGACGAAGGATCAGGTTGGATTCTCATTTGGATAATTATGTATTGAGAAACGACACTGAAGGTAATTGGAGCGTGAAAAATGGAGAAGTCGGGTCACTTCATTTCACGGCCGAAGTGCGGAAGTCATTGAGGCGATTCAGATGAATCTCGTACACGCTCTATACGGGGAGTATTCGGGTGAGCATGGGTGTCGACGCGAACAAGGCGTGTCTGTTGGACTAGTGGTGCAACCACAGTAGTGCTGACACTCGGTGGACCTGTGGACCTATGTAGAAACACACATCTCTACGCGCGAAGTCACTGCTAGGTACGTTAGAACCCCGAACTCGATGCGTGAGCGGATGGACCAACCCTTGTGTTGTGTGTCTTGTGGCAGCAATTTGGATTCGACTTGCGATTAGCAGGCGGGGATTAGGGTGGAGGTTCTTATTGGTTGGACAAGGGATCTTGAACTTGAGCAGTTCTCGCTTCACGGAATTGCATCCAGTGCCTTTCCGCTTCTTGTCTAAGTCGAAGTGCAGTCCATCGCCTGCCTCGAAACCCTGCTTGTCAACGCATCATGCACGACAAGTATAACATGTTGCTTATAGGTTTTCGCAAGTACGCGTTTGCGGTGACCGTGCCGGCCGAGGGCGAGGGGTGTCAACACAGTGACAGCGCCGAGAGACGGTGGGGTTGTCAATGGACCGTATGTATGGGATCTGCACCAAGTACACCGGCCTATTTCTCGGCCTGCGAAACCAGGGTGAATATCGAAGGGTAGAAGAAGCCCAACGTTCAAAGTGGATGTTATTTGATGCTCCGGAGTTCGGCCCGTGAGTCCGTGACGGCCGTCGGCGACAGCCCCGGCACCTTTCGGTTTGAGACCTTTCAGTGCACCCCGCAAATTCCAAGCAGCCACGACACTGAAACTGCCTTGGCCTACGAACCACCTAGTCCGATGCTGTGTCCAGACTCCAGAGCTATTACAGCAACTCGCCGTCCAGTTCCTGTGGACACCACCGCCACCACCTCATGGCTGAAGTGTTAGATAACGATCGCCTCTTCGTTCCATTGGCTACTTCTCACGTCTCTAGCGCGCTGATTTCTAGCTGAAATGTCCTTCTTCAAGAAGCTTCGAAGCTGGAGGAAAAACCGTGACATACCCCCTCCGGGCTGCACCTTGCACGACCACTCGACCGCTGTGGCCATTCTCGATGTGTCCAACCCAATACTTGCTTTCACTCCATCCCAGCGACCTCCTGCGCCGAGACCTCCAGAGTCAACCGTCGTTTCCACTCTTGGTCGATATGCCTTTGATGCCGCCCAGACGTATTTACCGCCCATTCAAGCAGTCGCAGATATCATCCCCGGTGTCGGCAGCATTATCAAGGGTGCAATCGGGGGAATACTCAGTACGCTTCAACTTGTAGACGTGATTCCACGTGATTCCCTAGTATGACTGCTGGCTCTGACGCCTCACCATCACAGAGGTACATACAAAACAAGGAAGACCTGGAGACGCTCACTCTCCGTTTGCACCTGCTTCGCCACCATATAGACAATGCACCGGTCGCTCGGACTAGTTTTGAAGACACGTTGAGACTGCGGTTGCTCAAGTACGTCATGTGTCACTCACAGGAAGCGTGGACTGAATGATGGCAACGTACTATCAGTGCACTGCAAAAGGCGACATCCCAACTAGAAAGCATAAAAAACCATATTCGTGGCGCTCCCTCCCTCACGCAAGACATTGCCGGATGTATCACAACCATCAACAATCATCTTTTCGAATATATGGTGATGGCAGCACCGTCTACAACAGAAAAAACAGTCTTGTGTCTGACCCGCTCCTCTGTCTTGTGTAGGTCATGTCTCAAATGCAACTCCAACATGACGTTTCCGAAATCAAAACAAGCATCGTCGAGTGCGCGAGGCAAGTACGACTTGTCGAGAACTGGGTGGCAACAGGGGCTCCAGGACGGTTGCCAATGACCGTCTCACGCGGTCATGCGACACTCGTCGATGCAACGGGACGAGAGCACAACATGCTCCTAGATCAGTGCCAATACTTTGATGTACGCCTTCACGATTCAAATATATATGTCCACGACATTCAGGAGACGATTTAGCAACTGGATGCCATGCTCCCCGTCATCCTTTTTCAGTGCAGGCCGGACGAAGCCGAGATTCAAAGGTGGTATATTGAAAATAAACAATACGATTTCGTGATGTATGACAAGAATGACTCGGATGTGATCCAACTCACAAGGGAAAGCGCCATTTGGTCAACCATGCAGCCAGGGACGAGAATCGTGATGAGGGTGATTACCGAAGAAATTGTCGATTCCACTGTGACTGCAACATACGAGTGTCCATGCGGAACACCGAATACCGTCCATGTCAGCACTGGGGGTGCCGTGGCGGCATTACAACGCGGTTGCACCATCACATGGTGCGTTTTCTAGTTCTAGTTCTAGTTCTCCACACGGCCTACAACACACTGAAAGTCGACAGTGCGAGCGACGATATCAAATCATGCTCACCCGGAGAAACGCAAACGTGGAGACTAATACACTGGAAAAGAGTCAGAAAGGCGCTGGGACCATTCCAAAAGCAGAAGCAAAGTTCCTCATCCGTAATTTTCTAGCGAAGCGATTGGTGCGTGTTAATCGAGACTATTCACTCGCACACAGGGTGATGTATTGACCGCCCCGTCGTCATCTTTGTCCGCTCTTCCTCGCCATCGTCATCACTGCATCTTGTTCTTACTTGGGCTCACGCGTTACTTTTCTTGCTTGCTCTCAGATGCTTTACCGACTCGCCCAGTGCTGCCATTGCGGCTGGCGCGGTACTCACTGGCATTCACCCAATTGTCCCTTTGGGGACTTCCGGGGAGCCCTGGGCCCCCAAAGTTAATCCACTCGTCCCTATATCTACTACTCTCTTGTACATACTAGAGGAGCCCAAGGGATCATAGTTGGATCTGGTCGATGCCGAGGATGGGCTGTAATCGGTGGTGTTTGGGCATCAAAAGGCTCTGTTCAATGTGATGGTACATGTACACTACACCTCGAATGGGATCTACTCGTCGAGGTTGATGGCACGGCCAAACTTGGCGTACAGCACGACCTTGAGCTCTTTCATCCCCTTTTCGCACTCATCTGCGGTAGTGGAGAGGTGAACGAGTTGGGTTGTGATGTCGGTGCGATCTTTGGCGAGTCGGTCGAGGGCGCGGGGAAGAGGGAGATGGAGAAAGGATTCGCCGATTTTGTATCTGGGTGCAGGATGGGTGCGATAGGGTGGGAGAGGGATGGAGGACGTACAGGACGAGTTGGTCTTCGTCTGTAAGCTCGAGCTCGGTCGCGAGATCGTCGAGGGCTTCTTTTTCCTGCTGTCAACGGATGTCCGAGTCAGATGCGCAACAACAAAGGACGGGGCTCACCTTGAGAGCCTCGAGTCTGTCCTCGATACCTCGGAGCCGCGTGTTCAGCTTGGAAAAAGTGTTGATGCGGTGCTGGTCCTCTGCTGGTGGGTGAGTCGCTGCGAGACGTGGTCGGGTCTGAGCGTACCCCAGGTGACTTCGGCAGCGTCGTCGTTTTCTTCGTCTTCTGCCAACTAAATGACTGAGTGGGGTCTCGGAATGATGACGTTGGTACCGACCATGCGCATGTTGTTCATGGCGGTACAGAGTTGGTGACCTAGGTTAGCCGAGGCACGAGGCGGACGTAGGATTTAGTCTGCGCGTGAGAAGCGCAGTGGCTCGCGTACCTTCTTCTCTTCCTCCACTTCGTACTAGTAGTAGCCGTCTGTCAGTAGTCGTAGTCCTGGAGTCATTCTTTTCGCACACAAACTCCTTCCGCATTGTATTGCCACCATGCAAAACCCTCACAACGCAAACCCACCTGACTACACCTCTGACAGATACGCTCCCGCCCGTCAACATTTCGTAGATGACTACCACATCTCTCACGCACAAGCTGCCCAGAGACTTCTCGACCTCTGGACTACCCAGAACCTCCTGGACAGACAAGACTGGGACGACCTCCAACAAGCTCGTGCCACACAAGAGCGCCAAGCACAAGCACAAGCATGCATTGAACAAGCTGAGGCTGAACGTCTCCGCCTCCAGGAAGAGGAAGAAGCAAAGAAGGAGGAGCGAAAGAAGAACTGCACCAAGTTCTTGCCTTTTGCTGACGTCCCTCCCCCTTCGATGATCCCCATCACTCTGTCCCTGTTAGCTCTGCGCAAACTCCGTAAAGGCAAACACATATCTCTCTACTTTTTCACCAACAAAGGTCTTGCTGATGCGCAATCTCTTTCCCACTCCGCCGATGAAGATGCCTTTGCCCTCCTTCCCGACGAGAAGGGCCTACACTCATTTGTCCCTCTTGCTTCAGCCAGAGCCAAACAATCAGTCATTGAAGACCACAACCTCACCTGGCTGCAAATTGACGAAGCCACCCACCGCATGATTCAGGCTATGAAGGAGGCTGAATGGCCGGAAGAGCACATCCAAGCCCTCTTTGGATTCTGGATGAATCTGGGCACCCACGAGTGGCGACATGATGCTGACGAGTCAGCACATCAAGCGCTCATCATCTACCAAGCCATCTACCAAAGGTGGTGGCATGATACCCTAGGCACCACCTCTTCCTTCAACCTCAAGCACATCGACCAGGAAGCCCTCTCGAGGATCAAGGCCAAGATCGTCAATCAGAAATACCAAGTGACCGAAAAACGTGCCCAAGAGGCGAGTCCCCTCCCCATCGCCTCCTCCCATACTCAACAACTAACCTACCTTCTAACCTCCCCTCCTTCCATTCCTCGTTTTTCCTGTTATCCCACTACGCTTCATGCGGCCCTACTTGGCTACACACCAAATGCGCCCATGGTTCGGACCCACTATATGGCGTTCATCGCATGTGGCACTGCTCTCCACAACACGGCGCATCCCAAATGGCTTTCACGCCAAACCCACAACATGTTTTCCACATGCCCCACCCTTCCCTTCCTCTGCCTTCCACTGCACTCCAGACGACAGACAAACTCGTTGCAACCCTATCCCAACTGCAATCAACCCCCACATCCTCCTCCGCCTCCACTCATCACCACCACGCTCCCTCCCCACACAATAGAACCCCCTCTCTATCCAAACATGCCGCTTCACCCCCTTCAGACACACTACAACCACTTCATAAACGCAACAAATCCTTTCGTGCACCGGAAAGACTCCCTACAGAAAACAACACCCTTCCCCCATGCACTGTCTGTCTTGGCATCAATCCCCATCTCATACCAGTCGTCGAATGTCCCGTGAGCATACCTGGGATGACAAACATGAAATTATTGCCAAGCGAGTCAACAAGACCCTTGTGCTCAAATCCACTAGCCAACGACTCTGTATGAAGTGGCAACAAAGGGAAGGCTGCACAGAAAAGCACACCCATGCTCACCTCTGCTCAGGATGCGCATCTGCCACTCATGGTGCTTTCTGCTGCCCTTGCACACAGAAGCACCCAAGCACTAACTCCCTATAATCCCGACGTCTGGGAGCACTACATCCACCTTGCCAACCTCTCCCAACGTTTTGGCAACATACCCAATGGTTTTAAATATGGTTTCAGAGTAGATTTCCCCCCCATTTCCCGCCTCCAATCCGCCTCCAATTCCCCTTCTGTTAATACATACCATAAGCAGTTCGAGGACATAATATGAAAAGAGATTACAAAAGGTAGATACATTGGACCCTACTCTCTCACCGCCCTATGTGAATCCATCGGACCTTTTCAATCATCCCCACTATCTATCATCCCGAAAACTGGCCGCCCTGAAAAATTCAGACTAGTACAAAACTTCTCATTCCCCTCCTCCCCGAGTGACAAACACCCCTCTCCTTCCATTAACTCTTTCATTAACCAACATAACTTCCCTGCAACCTGGGGAAAATTTTCCATTGTCTTCTTACTTGCATCTCGTCTCCCACCAGGATCTGAAGTTGCCACCAGAGATGTTGCTGAAGCCTATCGCACCATACCACTCCATCCTTCACAATGGCCAGCTGCCATAGTATGTACCTCACCCTCACAGGGCTGCATTGATACCTGCACTGCCTTTGGAGCCACCCCCTTAGCCGGAAGCTATGGACACGTAGCTGATGGCGCAGCTGAAATTTTCCAATTCTGCGGCCTCGGCCCTCTCGACAAGTGGGTTGATGACCACATCTTTTTCCGCATACTTTGTATACACCTAGCTGACTACAACCACGCACGAATCCACTGGCGAAGCGAAATCAGTGCCCATGGCCGCATACACCAAGGCAGTCGCCTCTGGTACCAAGGCGCACCCCTCCATGATGGCTCCCACGAGGAATTCAATGAGGACTGCACACACCCAATCATTGATCTTTCTCAGGCATCACCCAGATCTGAAAATGATGGGAAATTCTCGTACGCCCTAGCCAATATAGACCAGCTTTCCGAGGAGCTGGGAATACCGTGGGAGAAGTCAAAAGCTCAACCATTCAATTCATCAACAGTTTACATAGGTTTCTTATGGAACCTAGATATGCGCACTGTCTCACTAGCCCCTGAAAAGGCGGAAAAATACATACGCGCCATCAATGACTGGAACCAGCACACATCACACATCCTCAAAGACGTACAGAAGCTGTACAGCAAGCTGCTTCATACGTACTCACTCATCCCTGTAGGCCATGCATACTTAACCAGCTTTGAGCGCATGCTAGCTGTCTGCTCTAAAAAACCCTTCATGCCCCATCGCCCTAAGAAATCAATCCACGACGACCCTGCCTGGTGGAAACTCACCATCTCCTCCAACCTAGTCACCTGAGCCATCTCCCCCCGCCACTGCTCCTTGACCTCCATGCGTTCTCTGATGCTAGCTCTGGCATTGGCATTGGCATTGGCATCATCGTCGGCAGTTGTTGACGTGCCTGGAGGCTCATCCCAGGCTGGCAGACAAGAAACAGCAAGCACGACATCGCCTGGGCTGAAGCCATCACCTTTGAGTTCCTTATTACAGCCATCCCTCGCCTCGTACCCAACCACAGCCACATCATCGTCCACAGCGACAACACCAGCATCATTGAAAGCTGGAGAGTTGGCCACCACAGAAACCAATCCATCAACCTCATTTTCAAACATGTTCACACCCTTATCACAGATCCCAACTTCCCCATCGACGGTGTCTTTGCCAAATTCGTTCCAAGCGCCCTCAACCCAGCCGATCCCCCCTCGAGAGGGATATTCAGCGCTCCCAACCTCCTTCTCCCTCCTGTCCCCATTCTTGAGTCTCTCCAACCCCTCATTGTCAACTACGACCCCCCCTTTCCCCCCTCGAGCTACATGCCCTACACAACAGGCAATACTCGAAACCAGCAACTGCCTTCATCGACCGTCTCTGTCGAGAACAAGAAGTTGCCGAACACCGCGCTGCCCTTCAACTCGAAGATGACTGGTACATCTCGAACTCATATATCAAGCAGCACTTGGCCTACTGTGCGTTTCAATTCCCCTTTATCCACCCTATCCATTTCTGAACCCCTTAATAAGCCCCGTCCATACAAACCTGATCTCACGCCCCTCCCCTCTGCCCTACGCCCCCACTGCCTCGCATGCCAATGTCTCCTACTTTGGCTACCCAGCCTCACCCCACCACGCATCAGATCTGGTACACCTGACAAACTCCTCACCGAAGACAAGCTCAATCGCATCCTTGGCGTGATCAGCGCTTCGTGGGGTGACTCCACCAAGGAGCTTTACAGTATGGGCCTCCTCATTTACCATGTCTATTGCGATATACACAGCATACCCAACGCCCAGCGTGCCCCCGTCTCCCCGAACTTGCTTGCCTCCTTCCTAGCCATTTGTGCTGGTGCCTACTCCGGCTCCACCATTTCCAACTACACAGCAGCCATCAGAGCTTGGCACATCCTGCATGGCCTAGATTGGTCCATCAAGGACTTAGAATACAAGGCCCTTCTCGAAGGCGCCAAGAAACTAACCCCTTCTTTGTCCAAACTCGCCAAACGCGCCCCTTTCACTGTTCCCATTTTAGAAAAGTTCCAAGCGGCCATGGACCTCAACGACCCATGCAACACTGCCATTTTTGCATGCCTCGTCTGCGCCTTCTTCAGCATTGCCCACCTGGGAGAATTCACTGTATCAGCCATCTCCAAATTCAATCCCTCCAAACATATCACCCGTTCTGGGTTTTCCATGACTGCTGACCATAACGGCTTACCTGTCATGAAATTCACCCTCCCAGTCACCAAAACCAACTACGAAGGTTGAGATGTCCTCTGTGCACTCCACGATCCCAGCTCACTCACGGACCCGAAATCAGCCATCGACCTCATTTCCTCATCAACCCAGACTGTGCGTCTGCTCACCTCTTCTCGTGGAAACATCCATCCAGTACCCCAAGACCTCTCTCCAGAAAAGAAGTCATCAAACGCATGGACGCGATAATCAGGGCGCACCCTGATTTACCCGATTTGAAGGGGCACAGCCTTCATATCAGAGGCACGCTGCACTACCTACTCATGGATATTCCGTTTGACGCAGTCAAGACCATGGGAAGATGGTCCAGCGAATCATTCACTATCTACCTCCGTCACCATGCCCTCATCCTTGCACCGTTCTTACAGAACAACCCAACCTCCTTCGAGAACCTCAGACAGTACATACTCCCGCCCATCTGATATCCAGCTGTAGGTCAGTAGCTCATACTGTCAGGGCCCCAGCTACCGCTGTTTTGCGTTGCTAACTCCTACCCTTCATGTGTACACAGCGCGCTTTCCCCCAACAGGTGCAGATTCAGTTTCGGACCAGAAGAGCCTCAGGCTTTTTGCCCAAAGACCTTTCCAACCCTTTCTCTCATTCCCTCTCACCTGCACTTCTTTCCCCTTGAGCCACGAGCCGCAACGCACAGATGGTGACCTAGGTTAGCTGAGGCATGAGGCAGATGTAGGATTTAGTCTGCATGTGAGAAGCACAGTGGCTCGCGTACCTTCTTCTCTTCCTCCACTTCGTACTAGTAGTAGCTGTCTGTCAGTAGTCGTAGTCCTCGAGTCATTCTTTTCGCACCTGCCCACCACTCCCACTCACAAGCCTCATACAAATTTCATTTGCGTCATTCATTTGTCCGACGCTGCCTCACTTGACACCTGTCAGGTCAAGATCAGCTGTTTCGGCACCCAACCTGCCCTCACAGTGCACTTTCCCCCGACAGGTGCGGGTTCAGTTTCAGACCGGAAGAGCCTCAGGCTTTTCACCCAAAGTGTCGAATAGCACACAGTACGCAGTGACTTAGTACTTACTTGGTTGATTGGTTGTGCATTGTTTAGATGGTAGCGATAGTGGATCAAAAGATGTATTCGAACTCAGATGACTGAGTTTGTATATGTAGAACAAGCGTGTGAACTATATACTATGTATGGTATACTACACTACTTCATTCAACACTCCCCCTTGCTAAGCGTGAGTACTACGCGTAAGTATTAGAGTAGTGATACGACACATGTATTAGTTCCAGCTAGTAGTGTGTTTGAATATCAGACCTAGTTGAGATCTACACTGCTTGAATTTGACATATCCGAGATTCTTGGTGAACA
>MU130924.1:0-21571 GCA_015039435.1 Imleria badia
AACCACAAGGAATCCCCTGCTATAAAGCAAGAACTAGCCAAGGCTATGGGAGTTGCTCCAGAGACTATTACAAGCTTCCAGCCAGAGGATCTGGGAGTGCGGGAGAAACTTCGGTTAGCATCGACCCGCAATGCCACGGTGGAGGAGGATATCGCGTACTCCTTGATCGGAATATTCTCAAGTGACATCGTACCTCGCTACGGGTTGGGGAAAACGGCGCTTGGCCATCTTTTAGAGAACATTGTCGCTCGCACGGGAGATGTAACTGTCATCGCGTGGATTGGGACATCATTGCCATACAATTCCGCTCTTCCCAACTCCCTCGCTGTCTACAATCAGGTACCATATAGCCCTCTGCCCATGGAGGGTGATGAACTCGATATATGCGTGGAGCAGCTGCGTACTCAACTGGCCCTGCAGGACGTCATAGCGTTCTACTACCGACTCACTCAACTCCCTCGAGCAACCTTCTCGAACCGTTGTTTACAGCTGCCATGCATCATGTTCTCAGTTGCAAAGATCGGCGTACAAGAGCTAGATGGGATTCAAGGGAACCTTTATCGCACAATGGCATCATTGCTCGGCAAAGTGGAGTTTAGGACTGCGGACGTGATGCCACTGAAAAAGCCCCGCAGACTCGTCTTTGTACATCCATGGCTCCGTGATCTCTGTGATCCTATCGATGGGTTCGCATCGGACGACGAGCAGGAGACTGAGTCTGACGTTGGCTCGAGTGATGAAGCGGCCGATGCGGGTTCGGGGGACGGCACTGATGAGTCTTTGGAGCCAGCTTCTCCCTTACATGCAGAGCCTTCAGCTCGGGTGGACCCCTATACTCAGGCGTTGCGGCTGGTTGCCCGCCTTGGGCGCCCATTCAACGCGCTCTTGCTCGAGCAGCAGTCGAGTGGCCAATACAAGCGCGTCGCTGCGGAGCACGAGATCATAGTTCCGGGAGTCCCATACCAGACGAACCCCAAAGATATCAAGGCGAAGGTATTGGAGATTGTTTGATTCAGATGGAGTACGTGCCCTTGCTTGCTTTGTTGGTTTTAATCTCGATCGTCAATTTGTCGTCGTGCCTTCTTGCTTTCCCGCCGATTCGTCGATTATTTGCCATCGTGTTCTTCACTCTGTGTTTAGCTTTACTCGTTCGTACTACCGCTGTTCGTTTCGTCAGAATCGTCACGTACAAGCTATCTACTGTGCAACACTCGTATGCTACTCGATACCTCACCTACATGCTCTCTGATGTTGTAACAAATACCATGCACGACACCGCATCCGATCGTCGCAGTGCAACCCTTTCCAAACCACGTTCTACTTCCACCAGTGCAGCCTCATCCTCCAACGACCTCAACTCGCATCTCCAAGTTCGTGACTCAGTCGACTTGGACGGCATTTTGCCCCACTCCAACTTTGGCGCCGGCACGCATCGCAGAGCGAGGCACCGTCGACGTCCCAAGTTATCTCTCTCGCCATGTGGATAGTAAGGATTGTACCGCATCGACGAGTTCTTGGGACAAGTCCGAGTCAGACGGAGCACCTCTGACCATCACCAAGCATGGTCCACCGCCCACCCGACTCACGTCTGCTCCGAGACCAACTCATCGACCACGAAAATGACTACACCAAACACCTCGCCAGCCTCTTCCCCCCTCTCCCACGCCGCCTACGCCGTATCCCTTTCATCCCCATCTCCCTGCCTGGTCTGAATCCATCGCTGCCGTCGTCGTCCTCGCCGGCGCAGACAACGCTCTCCAGCGCTCCACACACGCCATCGATACATGGCGCGAACAGCCCGTCGCTGTCAAAGACCGCAAGGACGACCTTGCAGCCGTCCTTCGTGACCGTGACATTCTGTGCGTACCTCCTCCCTCTCTTGCTGCCCGCACTCATCCACCGCAGCGTCACCCCTCCACAAACTCCAACGCCGGCTCCAGCCCCGTAGCACCAACGCCAAACAAGCCCAAGCCCAAGCCCAAGCCGAACTCCAAGCCTGCGAAGCCCACCTCGTGGCCAATGAACGCGAACTGGCCGCACGACGCGGCACCATCGCACGCGACGGTCTCGGAGCCCAGCTGTTGTGCCCTCATCGACTGCGGTTGGGTCTAGAGTGAGCTGGGGAAACAGGCGCTCAGCGCCAACGGGAACGGCCCAGGTACGTCGCTCATCCGTGTATACTACATGCACGACGCTAAGGTGATGATATCCCCGAAACCATCAACCGCCATCCCGCCTCGTCTCAGTACCAATGGCAATCCCACCACGTATACATCCGACAACTCATCCCTCACCCCTTCCCAAACCGCATCTCAAACCGCTGCCATGTCCGTCGAGACCACATCCAAGCCCCAAGCGCACGTAATCGACGAGGGGGACCTCACCATCACCCTCCTACCCGCGCACGCCATCTCCAAAGTGGCAGTCTCCATTCTTGGGCTGCTTGGCCGCCTCGCGATCTGGTCCTCGAGTCACTGGCACTTTTGCACGGTCGCGCATGTGACAGTCGCCTGGGCGAGGTACGTGTTGAACGTCACCCGGAGCTCGGGGATGGCATTCGGACGTTCTTCGGTTTCGGACCAACTCGACGACGGGGTCGCCAATGACCTTGAGCGCGTCGAAGCAGTCGACGTAGGCGGATTTAGTCGCGTCCCGAGTAGCGCCTGTCTTCGGCTTCTTGGAGCAGCGTCGCGAGTTTGGCTTTTTCGGCGGGTTGGACGTAGGCGGCGTTACCACGTAGATTAAGACGTGTCTTGAGTTTGAGGCACGAGAGATCGTCTTTGGGATCTACGGGGACACCCTTGGCATTAAATCGCGCGATCCAAGGGTTGACACAACCACTGGCGGGCAAGGCTTGCGACTCCACATATGACGCTTCGATGAGATGTCGAACAGACCTTTCGATAAAGGGTCAAGACCTTGGTGGAGAGAATGGCGTTGCCACGGGGAACATGACGAGCTCGATGACCTCATCGGAATCTGCCTCTGATCATTCCCAGCCTGAGGAAGCTTTGATGGGGTAATGTGTGATATCTACTACTACATGGAACTTGCGTATGCACTGGCAGATGGTGGGACAGTGGGACAGAACAAAAAATGTTCACCGAGCCCACCTGCAAAATAGTGATCGACAAGCCGAGATTATGATCGGATCACTAGACTCACCAGTTTTCCAAAGCCAGTGCGTAATTCTGTGCTGTTTCATGTGATGCGTGATGAATTCTGAGGCCTTCGTTGAGGACACCACAGGTGATCACCCACTGGCAGCTATAACTTGAGGAAACACTTATATCATTCAAGTTGAGCTGGAACCAGATCATCACCATGATGTATGTCGTGTCCTTCTTGCGTGCCCCACGGGATGGAAACCTGGACTAAGAGTCCGGTCATGCTATGCCATGGTAGTACCTTGATTCGTGCTTTGTCTTCCACTTACCTTTTTTCACATCTCTTTCTTTCTGGTGTAGCAGAGCATCGGACAACTTGACCTGTTAGTATGTGACATCGTTGATTCTCGCTAGATCTTTGTGTTAGTAATTCTAGCAATATCATGCGGCGTTGACGAGGTGTATGGCAGAGCGCAGTCGAAAGGAAGATACAACCGTCCACAACGACTACCCATACACCTGCTACAGCTGGGAGTGCGACCTTGTCTGTTTTCGTAGCATTTTGACACTTGAGCCCTTGTCGATAGCGGTGGGTACGATCCGCAGTAAATTCACGTCTCTAAATCACTGTCGCGTTTACTCCACACAATGTCATACATTTCACTTCAATCATACGCGACGACTAGGCACGACCTCGATTGTCTGAAACAAGTACTGTACATTCTAACAAAGGCGTTCCCGCGAAATTGCTCTGACCCTTGCGGAGTCCTACCTCCTAACGGGTTCGAACCTCCACAATTGGTTTGGCGTGTTCCTGAAGAGCCTGAGAGCAACCTGTGTGGTGTAAATAGTGTGAGCATCGACGGGTCTTCATCAATAATTTTTTCGTACAGGTTCGCCTGGGACAAAAGTCCAGGCCAAGCCTGTTTCATCGGGAAATATGATCCTGGCGTATTTTAGTTGGAGATAGAATACGACGAGAAAAACCAATCACTTGTAGCATCTCCCCACGGGTACAGTATAATCCTCCAGATGATGCCGGGCTCGTCACCTTCTACCACCACCTCGTCACCTTATGCTGCGCTGTGCCAGACGACCCCTTCTTCGTTCAAAGTGAGACCCGGTTTCGACCATCTCATCACCAGGATTCGGCATTTGGCCATTCCACTGTAAATGAACAAGTCTACGATAAGCATATCTTTTCATCATATGGGAAAGGAAAACACTGCGGACTCTTTGACTTGAACAGAGAACACGAGCATCATTGGCGCTGAAGGAAGACCAGCTTACCACTCTCATGTCGCCTTCATCGACGACTGGTCTTACCATGACGGCACCGGGTTGACCAGGACCTACGCCAACTCATGTGCCGGGTTCGTGACAGCGTCTGATAAGAAAGGGCATAGCTTGTGAGTAGGGGAAGTTGCTTTGTTACAGTTGGGTTGCTTTCTGCGCGAAGAGGTGGGGACTTTATGTAGTAGTTTCCCTGCGCAGTGCGGCGATAGGTCAACCTCTGCCGATTCTCGTCGTCCGAAGAAACACAGCAACCGATAAGGTTCGAGGGTGCGCATGCAGCCATAACACTGCCAGTGACAGGAATATTAACGACTATACCCAAATGGCATATAATGGGTGCTTACGTCGACACGGAAATGTGCAACCAACCTTAGGGATTTATGGCGGGTAGGGCGAGGTTGAGAAGATTAATGAATGAACCTCAAATGAGGCCGCATCACTCATGTGACAATACTTACCCTGACCGATTCTGGAATGGTGGACGAGCGAGCGAACATGCCCCGGGAACGTGTGATGCTATTTGATCCCTCGTGCCACGGTGCCAATGGTATACAATGGGGTTTAGGCGTCCGGACACTTGATTTAGATCCGTCAATATGTAGGGGATCGCCGCTTTACTAGCGCTGCAAATTGCTGCGGACCACTCCGAGTCACCAATGAAATATTGACAAAAGCGTCTTGATGGAAATCAGCCACACACCCCAAATGGGATGATTCTACCTCGCGGTGTGGAGTGCCAGTGGGCCTACGAGGAACCCGTAGCGCGGTTCGCTCAAGGTCTGAAAATGCCCACCATCCAATGCGTTTGTCAGGTTTCCCAAGCTACAGTGTACCCGCGTGGCCGTTGTTCGATGGGTTTTGAATGCATTGAGAACATGATGATGATAGGTGAAACTCTGGCGGCAAGCTTGAAGTACGTTCGCTCAAGCGCTCACCCTCTTGGTACGAGGGACGCGGAACTGTAGCGCGGTCAGGAATAAATGTGCATCCAAGACGCCATGGGGAATGCGGTTCGCGCAGGAATAAACACGCAACGTGGTGTGCTTTGCCAAACAGCCATAAACACCATCTGAATCGACAGAAACCTCTGCCATCGTCTGATTGCACGCTCGCCGAGTCTGCCACGCAAACACGACCTTGCCACAATTGCTCCGTCCAAGTCCAAGTCCGCCAGAAATCTCCCATTGCCCTCAGCTCTGGCCATCAAAACGGCGTTTTGTCGTGATGAACTCCGAACTTCCCACATTCCGCAGTGCAGCTCCTCGCCCGGCTTGGCCCCGTCGTGGGTCTCAGCATTTTTCCTAGTACTGGCGGTCGCTATATGGCGTCTTCCGGTGCAGACAGAACCGCCAAGAGCTGGGATTGTCTGGAAGCGTGCTGTGAGAATGGACAACGAGAAGGGATGGTACCCACAAGGGTGAGTTGGTAGTCGCTACCGATGGAAACGTAAACGTTTGTGCCCCGTTCGTTTCTTGGACGAGATCCGTGACGGCTCATTTTTCGCAGGTATATACGAAACCGTGACACAAACTCCATTCGCTGCCGAAGTTGCCCCGCCACTCTACCTCACGCGGTACTCCGCCGACCGCTCACATTGATACTGTTTTGTCCGTTCCAGGATATCCTTCTGGTCGGGTACAATGCTAGTTGTTCCAACCTTCTAGTACATGGATCTTGTGAGCCAAACTTGCGATGAGGCAGAAGATGTTTCTGAAGACAAGAAGGGACAGGAACCCGAGGTCAAGGGTCTCTTGGACAGGGTCCAGGTCAGTCCGCGCCCGATTCACGACGCGAATAGAACCACCCACACTGACCCTTCTTAAATTCAACCAGCTGTGATCGCACTAGACACCGACTTTGTGGGGTTGTTGGCACTTCTGACCAAGCTGACGACTGCGGTGAATGACGAGTATGATATCCATTTTGCCCGACAGCCGCGTCTGCAGCGGCTACGTATAGAAGGTAAAGCAGATGAAACAGAGAACAATGTTAGGAAGAAACAGTCGAAGGTGAAGTGAGAGAAGAGGACGATGCGGGGCAAGGGAAAGAGTTTGAAGCGGTGCGTCACACTGGTCGTTTGCCAAGCTCGAGTTGACGTTCGGGCTACCGACCAGTTATCTGAGATAGCAGCGCAAGAACGTCATCGACCCTACCGCGGTTCGTACCTCTTTTTTTCAAACTCGAGATTTCAACTGAGGCGTGTTGGTTTCCAGGTTGCGACAAGGGGAGGTGGAAGCCAAGAAACTATCGGCTCTAGATCCACCAGACACCGACACCGAGGGATTGGCGGTGACTGGTTCGGTGACATGGATTCCGATGCAATGCGTGGATTGCTCATCCGAGTCGCTCGCGCTGGGACCACGGTGTCCCTGGCCGAGGAGACCCAGATCTGGAACACCACGGATGTTGTCGACGATGACCCACCACACGGTGTGCAACAGACGGCATCGTTATCAACATCACTTACGCTTGACGACGCGCTCCATTGAGATTTCAAACCCATCTGACCTCACGAATCTTTCACGATCAAGATACAATTGTAGTCGAGGAAGAAGTACCTTGGTTGTCCAACTCATTACTGAATGTACCTGTGGAAGAACCATCTCTACCTACAGCGCCGGAGGCAGAGCCCGCAACTGTACCTAACGACGATATCGATATCTCTCTGCACCCTGATACACCTCGTGATGACCACCCCCATCCACTCTTTTCCATGGGCAGTCGCTAGGGACGTCGTCCTCGTCGACCGAACAGGACACGGCGAGACACTTGGAGACGAAGACGAAGAACTCATCGTCTACGTCGCCCCACATCCAAACTCGCCTCGGAATCGTTCGTCCCTGCCGTTCCCCGCGTCAAGCGGCCCCAAACGTCCATGTTTACAGAGGGTCTGTCGACTGGGAGATGGGCTGGCTGAGGCGTCCAGTGCGCGAGGATGACGCGGGTCCGACGGGGCCTGATCGACTTGGAGAGGTCGCCCGTGTGGGTGTCATAGCAGAAGTTGGCTAAGAGCAGTGCCTCGCTCGCCCAAGGGCCCACGGAGTCTACCGGATTGGGAGAGCAATATTGGGTTCAGGATGCTGGCATCGATGAGGTGGTCAGACGGACATTGATTCATATTGCGTTGGGATTCACTGCTACCAGGTGGCAACATCGCACGCCTCGTAAAACCGTGTGACGAGGTTGGATTGGCGGGACGGCGCCGGTGGCCGCCATCTGTAAAAGAGCACGAACTAGATAGAATAAATGAATACTCCAGTCGAGTGGTACGAGACTGGGATCTACCTAGATAGAATAAATGAATACTACTCTGTGTCAGTAGGTAGAAAGGAAGGAGTGTAACTAAGCTTACCTCCAGTCGAGTGGTACGAGACTGGAGGAAAGTGGAACGAGTGGCGCGCGTGTCTACCGCGCGGTGTCCATAAAAGGAAATGGAGTCACAGAGGACTGGATCTCCAACACCATCATCAAGAACTCGAAACTTGGCTTGGGAGCGAGGCGGTGACGTCGCCGAGTGAACAGACATGTCACCATTTGTCGAGAACTCGAGTAACATTAGATTGGCCGTACTAAGTATGTGTCTACACAGAAAGAAATGACATCTACCTACCCCACGATCGACGTTGCTAACCAACATACAGTGACGAACAAAACCTTAAATCGACATGCATCTCCACCAGTATCCCATTAAGGGTCAGCTCTTCCGCCAATGACCACGATCGACGTTGCTAACCAACATACAGTGACGAACAAAACCTTAAATCGACATGCATCTCCGCCGGCCACTGGTACTGTGGCGGCTGTTGCTGCATCGCTCCCGGATCTGGCGTCTGTGTACCACTCTGCGGCATCTGCGTCCCATTCGGCGTCTCCGACTCGGCCAACTTGGGCTTGGGCTTGGGCTTGGTCAAAATGGGAATCGCGAAATAATCACCTCCTCCCGCTTCGTGACGACATCCGCCACCCTCAGCACCGCATCCTCAAGCTTGGGCCGCTCGGCCTTCCCCTCGATCTGGTCCTCGAGCGGGAGAGGTACTCATTGAGCATGTCCGGAGCTCGGGGATGGCTTTCGGACATTCTTCGGGTTCGGACCAGCACGCGATGATGGGGTCGCTAATGACTTTCAGCGAATCGAGGCGGTCAACGTAGGCGGATGTGGTCGCGTCCCGGGCAGAGCCAATCTTCGGCTTCTTTGAGCAACCTCGCGAGTTTGGTTTTGTCTGCGGGTTGAGCGTACTAAGCGGCGTTCCCATGCAGGTTGAGGCATGTCTCACTAAGTTTGAGTTTGGCGCACGAGAGATCGCCGTTGGGATCTGCGGGGACACGGCACTAAATCGTGCGATCCAGGGGTTGAAATGATCAGGCAAGGCTCGCGGTTGCACATAGGACGCCTCGATGTCGTCGAACGGACCTTTTCGATCAAAGGTCAAGACCTTGGTGGAGGGAATGGGGGTGCTGGCACGGGGAACACGACGAGCTCAATGACCTCCGTCTCTGATCACTCCCAGAAAACTGTGATGGGGTACTGGGCGATATCCCCGAGGTGGGACTCAAGGATGCGCAGGCAAAGG
This sequence comes from Imleria badia, assembly GCA_015039435.1. Taxonomy (NCBI): domain Eukaryota; kingdom Fungi; phylum Basidiomycota; class Agaricomycetes; order Boletales; family Boletaceae; genus Imleria; species Imleria badia. The sequence goes on from MU130924.1 coordinate 8,975, forward strand.
CGGTCCCCGGGTTGACTTTGTCTTGGGTGAGGGGGTGGTGGGGAGGGGTTTTCCGCCTAGGAAAGCCTGGATGTGGGACACGAGTAATACTTAACACCGATGAGCTTGCGACGGAGATATGGAATCCGTGGCTCTCGGACTCGGTTTGTTGTGCACTGGCACGGATGAGGCGTTTGTCGCTATTTGTGTCCGGCACACGTGCTCGGACGGTGCGACGTTCAATCGCGAGGTGTCCTCGTTTCTGCCAACTCCACGACATAGAACACTGGCCTCTCGCTTTTGGTCTCAACTGACGAGTCCAAGGGTATAATGGCGGTAAGTCAATTGGTTCCGCTGTTTGACGAAGGTCTGCACGCCGCTTCACAGTCCGTGAGCCAACTTCAAGCTGTTTGTACAACCATCTCACAGACCATATCGTGCATGTCGCATCCCATCTAGCTCGTGAGTTTCGAATCCATGATTTCAGAGCCGGCTCAGGACCTCGTGTTTGTCGCATCACATCTAGCTCGTAAGTCATAGAATACATGCTTTCATCGCAGTCTTACGACGTGTCGTGCCGGTCGCATCCCATCTAGCACGTGAGTCATCGTCGAATGCATAATTTCACAGCAGTCTCACAATATCGTGTTTGTCTCCTCCGATCTAGAACGTGAGTGATCATCAAAGCCATGCTTTCACAACCGTCTCATTGGGGTCTCGTACTGGCCACACCCCATCTAGGTCGTGAGTCATCGTCGATTACATGCTCTGGCAGCCGTCTCACGATCTATCGTCATGTAGGAAGTGAGTCATCGTATGAATCTATGCGGTCACAACCGTCATGACCCGTGTTTGTCGCATCCCATCTAGGTCGTGAGTGATTGTCGAAACCACGCTTGCACGGCCGTCTCACGAGGTCTCGTGGTCGCATCCCATCTAGCTCGTGAGTCATCGACGAATCCATGCTGTCACAGCAGTCTTACGACGTATGGTGCTTGTGGCATCCCATCTAGCGCGTGAGTCGTCGTCGAATGCAAATAAATGCTTTCACAACAGTCTTACGACGTATCGTTCTTGTCGCGTCCCATCCAGGCTGTGAGTGATCGTCGAACTATGCTTTCAGAGCCATCTTACGACATATCGTGCTTGTCGTATCCCATGTAGGTCGTGAGTCGTCGTCAATTACATGCTTTCACAGTAGTCTCACGATCTTGTCGCATCCCATGTAGGCCGTGAGTCATGATGGGATCCATGCTTTTACAGCCATCTCATGCCCTTGTGATTGTCGCATCCTACCTAGTTCGTGAGTGATCGTCGAAACCATGCTTTCACAGCTGTCTCAATGTTCTTGTCGTCCCAACTAGCTCGTGAGTCATCGTCAATTCCATGCTTTCACAACACTCTTACCACGTATCACATCTAGCTCGCGAGTCATCGCTGTATTCATGCTTTCAGAGCTATCCTGCGACCTAACACGTTTGTCGCATCCCATGTAGATCGTGAGTCGTCGTCGATTACATGCTTCGCAGTCGTCTCACGACGTATCGTGATTCTCGCATCCCATCTAGATCGTGAGTATCCGTCGAGTCCGCGATGTAACATCGGTCTCACGACCTAGTGTTTGCCGCGTCCCATCTAGCTCGTGAGTCATCCTGGAAGCCATGCTTTCACAGTTTTACAACGTAGCGTGCTTGTCGCATCCCATCTAGCTCGTGAGTCATCGTCAATTACATGCTTTTGCAGCCATCTCATAATGTATCGTGCTTATCGCATGTCATGTAGGAAGTAAGTGATTGTCGAACCATGCTTTCAAAGCGGTCTTATGACATATCCTCCTTGTCGCATCGCGTCTAGCTTGTGAGTCATCGTCGAATCCATGCTTTCGCAGCAGTCTTACGACGTATCATGCTTGTCGGACCCCATCCAGGGTGTGAGTTATCGTCGAACCATTCTTTCACAACTGCCTCACGACGCATCGTGCTCGTCACATCCCATCCAGCTCGTGAGTCGTCGTCGAATCCATGACTACAAAGCTGGCTTACGACATCTCGTGCTCGTTACATCTTATCTAGCTCGTGAGTCATCATCGAACCCATGATTCCACAGCCGTCTCACGACGTTTCGTGCTTCTCGCATCCCATCCAGGGTGTGAGTTATCGTCGAACAATATTTACAGCCGTCTCACAACGCACCGTGCTTATCCCATCCCATCCAGCTCGTGAGTCATCGTCGATTCCATGCTTTCGCAGCAGTCTCACGACGTCGTGTTTGTCGCATCCCATCTAGATCGTGAGTGATTGTCGAATCCATGCTTTCACGGCGATCTTACAACGTATCGTGCTTATCACATACCGTCCAGGTTGTGAGTCATCGTCGAACCATGTCTTCATAGCCGTCCCACGACGTATCGTGCTTATCCTATCCCATCTAGCTCGTGAGTCGTCGTCAATTGCACGCTTTCACAGCCGTCTCACGACGTCGTGTTCCTTGCATCCCATTTAGTTCGTGAGTGATCGTCGCCACCGTGTTTTCAGAGTAGTCTTACGACGTATCATGCCTGTCGCATCCCATCTAGCGCGTGAGTCATCCTTTAATCCATGTATCGCAGCCGTCTCACGAGCAATCGTGCTTGTCGCATCCCATCTAGATCGTGAGTCATCCTCGAATCATGTATACGCAGCGGTGTCACGACGTTTCGTGGTTGGCGCATCCCATGTAGGACGTGAGTGACCGAATCCATGATTGCACAGCCGTCTGACGACGTTTCGTGCTGGCCGCGTCCCATGTAGGACGTGAGTGACCGTCGAATCCATGATTTCACAGCTGTCTCATGACGTATCGTACTTGTCGCATCCCATTTAGCCCGTGAGTCATTCTCGAATCCACGTTTTCACAGTCGTCTTACGACGTATTGTGCTTGTCGCATCCCATGTAGCATGTGAGTCATTGTTGAATCCATGGTCTGACGCCCTCGTGACTGTCGCATCCCATCTAGCTCGTGAGTCATCGTCGAAGCCATGCTTTCACAGCTGTCTTACGACGCAATGTGCTTGACGCATTCCATTTAGATCGTGAGTGATTGTCGAAGCCATGCTTTCGCAGCCATCTTACGACGTCTCGTGTTTGTCGCATTCTATCTAGCTGGTGAGTCATGGTCGAAGCTATGCTTTCACAGCGGTCTGACGTATCGCGCTTGTCGCATCCCATCCAGGGTGTGAGTCATTGTCGAATCCATGCTTTCAGAGCTACATTACGACGCATCGTGCTTGTCGCATGCCATGTAGATCGTGAGTGATTGTCGAACTTGAAACCATGCTTTCACAACCGTCTCACGATATATCGTTCTTGTCGCATCCCATCTAGTTCGTGAGTCGTCGTCGAATCCATGTCTTCACAACCGTCTCACGACCTCGCGTTTGTCGCATCCCATCTAGATCGTGCGTGATGGTCAAAACCATGCTTTCACAGCAGTCATAACATATATTATGCTTGTCGCATCCCATCCAGGGTGTAAGTCATCATCGAACCATGCCTTCACAGCTGTGTCATAACGTCTTATGCTTGTCGCATCGCATCTAGTTTGTGCGTCATCGTCGATTCTATGATTTCACATCTGTCTCACAACGTATCGTGCTTGTCGCATCCCATTTAGGGTGTGAGTCATCATCGAGCCATGCCTTCACAACCGTCTCACGAGGTCTCGTGCTTGTTGCATCCCATCCAGTTCGTGAGTGATCGTCGTTTGCATGCTTTCACGGCAGCCTCACGACGTATCATGCTTGTCACATCCCATCTAGTTTGTGAGTTATCATTGATTACATGCATTCGCAGTCGTCTCACAACGTATCGTGCTTGTCGCATTCCATCCAGAGTGTGAGTTATTGTCGAACCATCCCGTCACAACCGTCTCATGAGGTCCCGTGCTCGTTTTATCCCATCTAGCTTGTGAGTCATTATTTATTACATGCTTTTGCAGTAGTCTCCAACATATTGTGCTTGTCGTATCCAATCTAGCTTGTGCGTGATCGTCGATTACGTGATATTACAGCCGTCTCACAACGTATCGTGCTTGTCGCATCCCCTCCAGGGTGTGAGTCATCGTCAAATCACGCCTTCACAGCCTCACGACGTCTCGTGCTTGTGCCATCCAATCTAGCTCGTGAGTCACCGTCGACTAGAAGCTTTCCCAGAAGTCTTACAACATGTCATCGTTGTCGCATCCCATCTAGTTCGTGAGTCGTCGGCGATTAGATGCTTTTGCAGCCGTCTCATAATGTCTCGTGGTTGGCGCATCTTATGTAGGACGTGAGTGACCATCGAATACACTATTTCACGGCCGTTTCATGACGTCTCGTGCATGTCGCATCCCATCTAGCTCGTGAGTCATCGTCGATCACATGCTTTCTCAGTCGTCTCACAGCGTATCGTGCTTGTAACATCCCATCCAGGGTGTGAGTCAATGTTGAACCATGCCCCGACAGCGCTCTCATGACGTCTCGTGCTTGTCCCATCCCCATCCCGTCGGCCCTAGCTCGTGAGTCATTGTCAATCACAGCTTTCGCAGCCGTCTCATGACGTATCGTGCTGGTCGCATCCCATGTAGATCGTGAGTCATCCGTCGAACCATACTTTCATAGCTGTCTCAGGACGTATCGTGCTTGTCGTATCCCGTGTAGCCAGTAAGTGATCATCGAATCCATGCCTTCACAGCCGTCTCACGCCCTCGTGATTGTCGCATCCCATCTTAGCTTGTGAGTGATGGTACTTTCAAATTCAGTGCTGTCTCACGACGTATGGTGCTTGTCGCATCCCATCTAGCTCGTGAGTCATCGTCCAATCCATACTTTCAGAGCAGTTTTACGATGTATCTCATCTAGCTCGTGAGTCACCGTCGAATCCATCTTACGACGTATCGTGTTCGTCACATCCCATGTAGATCGTGAGTCATCGTCGAAACCCCTCTTTCACAGTTGTCTCGTGACGTATCGTGCTGGTCGTATCCCATCTAGTTCGTGAGTCATCGTCGAATCCGTGCTTTCACAGCCGTCTCTTGTCGTGTTTGTCACATCCCATGTAGGCTGTGAGTGACCATCAGATCCGTGATTTCACAGCCGTCTCACAACGTACCGTCCTTATCGCATTCCATCTAGTTCGTGAGTCATCGGATCAATGTTTTCACACTCGTGTCTCATTGTGCTTGTTGCATCCCATCTAGCTTGTGAGTGATCGTCGAAACCATGCTTTCACAGCTGTCTCATGATGACTTATTCTTGTTGCATCCCATGTAGGAAGTGAGTGATCGTCGAAACTACGCAGACCCAGCTGTCTCACGATGCATCGTAATTGTCGCATCTCATCTAGGCCGTAGGTGATCGTCAATTCCACGCCTTCACAACTGTCTCACAATGTATCGTGGTTGTCGCATCCCATTTAGCCCGTGAGTGCTTGTAGAATCCATGCTTTCTGTGCCGTTTTAAGACGTACCTCCCCGTCACATCGATCCCATACAGCGCGTGAGTGACCGTCGAAACCATGATTGCACAGCCGTCTTATGGCGTTTCGTGTTTGTCGCATTCCATATAGCTGGTGAGTCAATGTCGAATCCACGCTTTTCAAGCTGTCTCAGGACGTATTGTGCTTGTTGTATTCCATGTAGGCAGTGAGTGATCGTCGAATCCATTCTTCCAGTCGTCTCACGACCCATCGTGGTTGGCGCCTTCCATGCAGGAGGTGAGCGATCGACGTTTTTGTACTTTCAAAGTCGTCTTACTACGTTACCCATCCCATATAGCTCGTGAGTCATCGTCCAACCGTGCTTTTACAGCCGTCTCACGAAGCGTGGTGCTTGTCGCATCCCATCTAGCTCGTAAGTCATCTTCGAATCCATCCTCTCACAGCCGTCTTACGACTTCGTGCTTGTCGCATCCTATCTAGATCGTGAGTGGTCGATGACTCCATTATTTTACAGTCCTCCCACGACCTCTCGTGCCTGTCGCATCCCATCTAGCTCGTGAGTCATCGTCGAATCTAGACTTTCTTACTATTTATCGTGGTGTCGGTTGTCACATCTCATGTAGTATGTGAGTGATTGCTCAACCCATGCTCTCGCATCCGTCTCATGTCATATCGTGCCTGTCGCATCCCATTCAGCTCGTGAGTGATCGTCTACTTCATACTGCCTTTCAGACAGCACCATGTATGCTCACTCTGTGGTAGTCCCAAGAAATTGCTAGTCGTGCTGGCTTTGATACCAAAGTCGCCCGTGTGCAGCGCGACGCCTCTAATCTGCACTCTGCACCTGGTGCTCTGAAACGAGGGGTAGGTGAAGAGACGCTGAGCTTGTCCCTAGGTATTGGCGAATTCAAAAAATGGATGCGCGAGAGGTCCAGGAACACGGATACACTCATTGCAGATCCTGACCCCTCTTCAAGTGCCACGCATCACGCGCTTGCTCACAATGCTCTCCTGAAACTACGTTCAGGAGACTGGAGTTCTGCGTACGATGATGCCGAGAAAGTAATTTCCCATTCCCTCGTTGATTTACTCGTGTCCACTCACCCACACGTCAAGTCCATCGTCACTCGGCCGTCCACCATGGGTTATATTGCCAAAGCCGTCGCACATATCGGAAAGGGTGAACCTGAGGAAGCAATGCAGGTATTCGACCTCGCGTTTGGAAACCGTAATACGAACGAGAGCAATTTGTTGTTGCTCGTCCAGGTTTGTGGTTCTCTTACCTGGCAGGTATTTGATACAGCTAGGCGTCTATGTTATCTAGGCCATCAGCTTATTCGCGGCTCGGAAATATGAAACAGCAATCTCTCTCGTTGATGACCTGATCGCCGTCTCGCGGGATGACGAGTCAATATATTGTTATATTCAGGTATTTTATGTGAGATCAGACTGCAGAGAAGCACTTGGTAACATCAACTAGGTCCTTGGGAAGATGTATTTCGTGCAAGGAGACTATGCACGTGCTGCAGAGTCACTTGAACGAGGACAGGGTCTTGCATCTTCCTGTACAGGCTCTGATCTGGAAACGATCTCGCTCGTAAGTTACTCTTGGTGACACTAATACGATATGTGTTCATGTTCACTCTTACAATAAGATATTCGGATGGACGTTCAACGAACTAGGGATCACGGCGCAACGATATCATTGCGATGGTCTCTATACTGCGGGACGTGTCGAGGAGGCCACAGCGGCACTTCGCAAGATACTCAACACCTTTGGCGAGGAGATACGCGCTAGCAAAGTAACAGCGGATTGGGTTATGGGTGGGCACTGACATTTGAATCGGACGGTCTTGGATAACGCGTGCTTTCAGATTTAAAATTAAAATGTGTCGACATGCTCGAAGCGCTTGGCGACGAGGCGCTCAGCTCTGGGGAGCACGACAACGCGATTGCACGGTATACTTCTGCATTGTCTCTCCATCCTTTGAACCCGATAGACGCCCTTGTGCAGGGGAGCGAAGCACGGGCTTCAAAAGGGCTGTGGGAAGATGCTCTGACGGATGCGAATGAGGTGCGTGTACTGTGTGGATCTGACTGTAGCCTACTAACTCATCATCTTGACGTAGGTGATCAGGCGGGACCCCTCGTCGCATCGGGGATACGAAAGGAAATATGCGGCGCTGCACGGCGCGGAAGATTATGTTGAAGCTAGTAATGCCCTCTTCCGCATGCTTTCGATCGTCGAGAGTTCTCCGGACGAAGAAGTACGCCGTACGTATTTCTGATACTATCCTGGTATCATGCACCCCAATGTTATACAGGGCTGCGAGCATACTATACCGCTCTGTGCGAAACAATCACCGTTATTGATACCGCCATTCACGAGATCTTCACTCTCTGCCCACTCGTCCTCATTGACGTCACAACGGGCCGACTGTGCAACGCACAAGAGCGGACTCAGATGTTCAAGTCGGAAAAACCATTCAAGCAGCTCGTATCCAAGACCTTAACGACAAAAATGGATCATGCGCATATCCGTCAATCTGTCGCGAAATACTTCAAATGGATTATGTTTTCGCACACATGGGAGGGAAGGGAACCAACGTTCAAGGACGTCAACTTGGTTGATTCGGTCTGGAAACTGGACAGATTACCACTGAACGAGAAGCTCCGCCAGTTCTGCACAACGGCTCGCGAAGATGGTTACCGATGGGCTTGGTCAGACACCTGTTGTATCGACAAGGACACGAGTGCCATCCTGAGTCAATCACTTATTTCCATGTACAGATGGTACGAAAAAGCAGCGGAAACACTGGTCTATCTCGCAGACGTTCCATCCTCTTCAGAACTCGGTGACCCCGCTCTCACAAAGAGCCGATGGATGACTCGTGCTTGGACTTTACAGGAACTTCTTGCGTCGAAAGTTATCCGGTTCTACAATCGCGAGTGGAAACTATATTTGAATGACACGCACACGAACCACAAGGAATCCCCTGCGATCAAACAAGAGCTAGCTCGGGCTATTGGAGTCGCAGCAGAGACTATCACCAGTTTCCAGCCGGAGGACTTGGGAGTACGAGAGAAACTCCGCCTAGCATCGACCCGCAATGCCACAGTAGAGGAGGATATTGCGTACTCCTTGATCGGAATATTTTCAAGTGACATCGTCCCTCGCTATGGGTTGGGGAACACAGTGCTTGGCCACCTTTTAGAGGACATCGTCGCTCGCACAGGAGATATAACTGTGATCGCGTGGACGGGAAAATCATTGCCATACAATTCCACCCTTCCCGCCTCCCTCGCTGTCTACAGCCAAATCCCATATAGCCCACCGCCCATGGAAGTTAATGAACTGGATACATGCGTGGAACAGTTGCGTGCTCAATTGGCACCACAGGCCGCCCTATCGTTCTACTACCGAGTCATCCAACTCCCTCGTGCAACCTTCGCGAACCGATGTTTACAGCTCCCATGCATTGTCTTCTACATTACAAAAATAGGTGTGCAAGAGCTATGCAGTAGTCAGGGAAACCTCTATCGCGCGACGGTCTCATTTCTCGGCAAAGTAGAGTTTAGGACTGCGGACCTGATGCCACTGAAGATGCCCTGGAAACTCGTCTTTGCACAACCCTGGCTCTGTGATCTCTGCGATCCTCTTGACGGGCCCATATTGGACGACGAACGGTTAGTAGAGTCCGATGGGGGCTCGGGAAACGGCACCCGTGATACTTCTACGCCAAGTTCACCTACATCTCCCGAGCCTTCACCTCGGGTGGACCCCTCTACGCGGGCGTTGCGGTTCATTGCCCGCCTCGGGCGTCCATTCAACGCGCTCTTGTTCGAGCAGCAATCGAATGGCCAATTCAAGCGCGTCGCTGCAGAGCACGAGATTATAGTTCCGGGAGTCCCGTACCAGACGAACCTCAAAGATATCCCGACGAAGGTGTTGGAGATTGTTTGATTTGGGTTGAGTACATTGGCCCTCGTTCGTTTCATTTCTTTTGATATTTCAATTGTCGATTTGTCCGTCTTTTGCTGTCCCGCTGACTTGTAGTGCTTTTAACTTTGTGTTTAGCATTCCTCGTTTATCCTATTATTACCTTTCGTTTCGTCGCATTGTAGTCGTGGGTACACCACTCATATGCTCCTCGATACCTGACTGGCACCAAACATACTCGGATCCGACGTTGCAACGACACCTGTCACTGTTCCCTATGTACATTGCGAGGATATCCTGCTTGTTGTGACGAATAGTGATGCGCGGGCCTCGGCGGTACAGCATTTCCCGCAAGCCTTGCCACTGTTGGCAGTGAGCATGGCACTTACCCTCGATGTACTATCGCAGCGGCGCTTGAGCTTGTCGACTTGCAGGCAGTTCGGGCGGAGTTTACATAAGTTTTAATTTCAACCCACACTCAGCCTCACTGGCACCGTCCGCTGCCTGCCACCCACACCTGAGACACGACCAAAAATTCACCCATGACATACTGAAAACTTATGCATCAACAGATTGCACCTGAGTTTACAAATATTTCTGTATTACAAATTAATGAACAAATCATGGAAAAATCATCTAATATTTATTGCTTGAATATTTATGGACATATCATCAATCCACTTGGGTTCAAGACTTAAAATTTGTTTCTAGCACAATGGGTCACAATCATATCAAATGAAATGCCTGAGATATGTACCCAAATATTAATTGAGTGGATATTTACTTCCTTTTGCAGGGTATGGAAGCATCACATATCATAAAAATATTCCTAACAGACAAAACAAATGTAGAGCATACGATCTCAAGATATGAAGCCACATGAAATGGAAGGCATAGTTAGGAAATGAAAGACAATATTTTGAGGACTCAAATCCATGAATCAACCCAAGGTATACTTCAGATACATATTAAGGGGACCGTTCAGTGGCCCCCTGTAACCCCACTGACAGCCCCACTGACAACACCTCAGAAAGGATTCTGATGAGTGAGATAAGAAAACAAGTGGTATTTGGGTCCCTAGGACTTACCAATGTTGGGATCCCGACATCTCTTCGAGAAGTGAGCACCGAATGGGCCCCAGCACTCAAGCCTTGGAACCAACTATCATCATACCAGTTGCGGGGAAGCCCTGCAACCACGCGAGATTTGATGTCTTTCCTGGCTGCCTCCCAACAACGTTCCAAAGGAGAATTACCAATTTGCTCCATCATGTTCTCCAGCCGGAGCGCTGGCTCATATGATTCGAGTGCTTTGAATAGATGGGATATGGTGGGATTGATCCAGGGGAACTCCAAGCATCTGAGAACCTTGGGGTTGAAGCCATGAGGGCTGTCAGTTTCATCACCACTCATGCCCTCGACATCAAGTCGGGTGATAATCTTCCCAGTGGCATCCCACACCATAGGATCTCGAAAGTGGTTCCGGGACACAATTTTCTTGTGCCACGCAAGTGTCTAACTATTGTGAGTTATAGGTAGCTGGAAAGGTCAATAGGACATACCCCATGGCGACGGGAAGTCATTCTCTCTGCTTTCCGCTGCTTCTCCTCCTTCATGGCAAAACCTTCTATCACTTGAACTCGCTCATCAGCAGCAGCAGCAGCATTGATTTTCATCTGATTACGATAAGCTTGCTGCATGCAGATGAGTTTCTGCTCATAGAGCTTGCGAATAGCAGGGAGATTCATGGTATCCTCATCAAACGCGACATCCGGATAAGTTTCATCCTTGAGGTTCCTGTGGAAATCAACTGACAAGAGCATGATGACTTCAGAGTTCCAACGTGAAGACTTTAAGGGACTGTAGCACCAATCCATGGCGATGTTGTCTAGCGTGGGGGGTGATGCGCCATCTCGATTGAACGCTTGGACAGCATTGATGGAAGCCAAAGGAGGTAGTGCGGCCTTGGGGCTCTGTTCAATCACATTCTTACTTCGCAGGTATGTGTGAAAGGCAAGCTGGATTTGCATTAGTCAAGAACCGAGTAGATAACTTCTTGAGTGTTTGACTTACGTGCAAATGATTCTTTCTCCCTCGTGGGCCAGGCTTCTTCCTTCTAGGGGAAGTCCTTGGGGGGCTATCTTCGTCTTCATCGTCGCCATTACAGTCTTCCTCGGTACCTTCAGGAAGGCAGGCACATAGCGGTTTGCGATGGCCGGTTCCATCCTCAAAATGAGGTGGCCCATGGCCTGGTCATTCGCCTTGTCCCATTTCTCGCCGGCCTTGACGTCTTCATCGTCGGTACCGTTGTTGCGGTCTGTACGGATGGCGACCCAGAGTCCCTTGGTGCGAAGGTAAGCCTTCATTTGGGGCGCCCAGGAGAGATAGTTGGGGCCGGAGAGCTTGGGAATGGTGATGCCGTCGGAGGAAGACATGGTTTTATAGATCTAGGGATAAGACATCAGTACCATTTGATGAGGAACAAAGAAGGGCGGTGTTACAAACGCTACAAGACTCTACTATTTTTCCCCTATTTTTCCCTATTTTTCCTGAGTCTCTACACCCGGTTTCGCATCTAGCCCCTATCTTAAACCCCTATCACCCGAAACCCTTCTCATATCCTCTGGGTCTAGACTGCTCAACCTCATGGCTGCCTCATGCAATTCATCTCACCTCAGTGCACAGCCCTGACAGTCATACCTAGTCATCTACCCCTCATCCGCGCTGCCGCACCTCATGATCGCCTCATGGCAGCCATAGTGACTCACATCGACTCCTCGCCTCATGGGAAGTATCCCTCGCACTGCCCCGCCTCATGTACTTCATCTCGGAGTACCAGATGACTCGCTCTGACTAGAACCGACTCATAGCGACTCATCTAGCATAGGATATCGATAGATCTAGTGTACACATGTACAAACCCCTATCTAGTATATAAAGGCCAGGAGCGCAGAGCTGGAACCCCCAGTCTTGTCCTCTTGGAGAATTCCCATTCTTCACTGCTACTCGCACTCGCTCCACTTGCCTCTTGCAAATAGCTCGTACTTGCAGTGAGTACTGGTTGTTTCAAGAGGCAAGTAGGCAAGTGTGAGTAGCAGTGAAGAATGGGAATTCTCCAAGAGGACAAGACTGGGGATTCCAGCCCTGCGCTCCTGGCCTTTATATACTAGATAGGGGTTAGAGATAGGGGCTAGATGCGAAACCGGGTGTAGGGACTCAGGAAAA
>MU130924.1:46353-56532 GCA_015039435.1 Imleria badia
ACTTCATCTCGGAGTACCTGATGACTCGCTCTGACTAGTACCGACTCATAGCGACTCATCTAGCATAGGATATCGATAGATCTAGTGTACACATGTACAAACCCCTATCTAGTATATAAAGGCCAGGAGCGCAGGGCTGGAATCCCCAGTCTTGTCCTCTTGGAGAATTCCCATTCTTCACTGCTACTCGCACTCGCTCTACTTGCCTCTAGCAATAGCTCGTACTCGCAGTGAGTACTGGTTGTTTCAGTTGTCAAGAGTCACGTCGAACTGCTTGAGAGCTCGCAGGAGTGTTGTCATCATCACCATCAAATGTGTGCTCCTCTTAAAGAAATGGAAACATGAGTTATCTAACGAGACTAGAATGAAATATAGCTCACCAGGAACAGCGAGAGCAGTCACCTGAGTTGAAGTACCGCCATGTGGGGCCAAGTCGTCAGACATATGTTCGTCTTTGTCCTGGACTGGCACATCTTGGATCCTATGCTCTCCGTCCTGCTCGTCCCACCCTTTCTCTTCGTCATCATCATTCTCTTCCTCTTCTTCTAACCTGTCGTCCTCTTCCTTCTCTTCTTCTATATTCCATAAGTCATTATGTACAATATCCTGTTGCTCACTTTCATCTTCCGAGTCCTCGTCGGTCAAGGGGGAAGAGTGGCTATCATTGGATGGGGTCAACTGAACATGGTGAGTTTCCACAGATTGGTGGGATTGTGGCCGCTGATCCCCTGTGTGTAGCTGTGGTGATACATGGGGAATATGGTGAGAGGATGGGGCTGAGGATGGGGCTGCCAATGGGGTGTTGGACCTCAGGCCAGATGAGCGGGGGGGCTGCACAGTGCATGTAGGGCGAGGGTCTGGACCTGAAGCAACTTGTGCAGTACCTGAAGTCTTGCCTTCGGCACTCGTCATTGGACGAGTCACTTTCCTTGCAAGGTGATCTTGTTCGAATTGGGCAACTGACTAAGTACCCACGTACATTGGAGCAGATGGCAGGACTTGATAACTGAAGTGGCTGTCGGGTACAGCAGGCACGGAGACTGGCATTGTAGTCTCCACCATGGGAACTAACTGAGAAGGTGGGGTTGCTAAGGACTTCGAGAATGTGGATTAGGTTTTTTTTAAAATCAGTAAAAGACCGTAAAAATACATACCTTATCCTCTGAACCTTTGTCTGGACGTTGAGAGGCCTTCCTCTGAGGACGGCGAACTGGAGGAGCCAGAGTCATGATATTGACAGGCTCATCGTCAGATAGGTTGGCATGTCGCCTGGGCGGCTGGCGTGCTGCCGGTGTCTCGATGGCAGCACCGACCTTTTCTAACTGATCTGTGTAGCCACCTTGACCAGCAGTGGCTCGTTTGGAGCGGCGTGGAGGGGGCTCAGACAACTGTGGAGGATCTGGCACGGTGGGTGCCAATGGCTTCTTGCCACGTCATCCAGCCATCTTGACTTGAAGGAACGAGGAGTGAGAAGAAAAACCTCAGCGACTCAAGGGTTCGCTGCCCAACAAGCGAGGCCTTAAAAGGCACCAGGTTGCAGTGCATGGCATGTTGCCAGGGATAGAGAGTAATAGACATGGCAGCACGCCAGAGATACGTCAATGAACACGGACGACGGGCACCCGATGTTGGAGTTGGAGTGAACAAACCAACCGACGAGACAAGTCCCCGATAAGCTTGAACAGCCACAAAATTTCAACAACTGCTACTACACAAAGTAAATAGACTATGAGCCCATAACCGCAAAGTAGAAATCTTTATTGAAGTACTTGTTCAAAAGCACTGTATGGGAGAAGTGAATACTATTGTAACGACTCAGTCGACTATCCGCAACACGATCAAAGCAAGGAGTAATATTGCAATAGGATCATAGTTGGTCCAATGGAAATATCTCACCAAGGGGGACTCCAGATGCACGCGTTGCTCGCTTCAGGACATGCAGTCCCGAGGACAGTTCGACAACTGATCTATTGGCCTGGGTAACAATATTGAGGCGTTCAGCATAGACAAGGGGGCGGTTCATCCATGGGCATTCCTGCTTTCTACGGAGGGCGGGACACATGACCATGCGCACAAGGACGACAGAGTGACCTGCATGGTTCAAATTTTATGATTGTCACCCTCTCATGTACAAAATCACTACATACCTGCCAAGCTGCTTGATGGCCATGCATGTGCCTCGTCAACGTTGAGGAGCGCACCACTGTAGTGGCCGTACTTCCATGTCTGGTCAGGTGGGTGAGCATGGACTGTAAAAGCCAAGCCCAGTGTCGACAGGTCATGGTACGACTTCTGCTGAAGACGGACCTTATACCAGATGCAGAGTTCATTGAAAGAGAGTGGAACATCCTGGGGCGATCTCCGTGGACCACCAAAGACATGGAAGTGTTGAGTGAAGCGACCCTCACGGTTGAGGTAGTCCCCAAATGCTCCTCACAGGTCGGGAATATTGAACTTCTGTGCAGCATCATCGATAGAGACACGGCGGATTGAGGGCTCGCGGTTGAGATGGAAAGTTGTAGAGCTGGAAACAAAGACTCGAAGTGGTCTAGGAATGGCGCCAGGAGCTGCCTCAAGGAGTCGCTGAGCTACAGCGAAAAGATTGGTTGTCTGACGATGTGGTGACTCAGACCAAAGCTCTCCTGCCAAATTATCATTGTCATCCATCCCATCATCAATTTCATCATCTGCATCTGCATCTGCATCTGCATCCAGCTCCTGGTCTGCATCACCACCATTTTCCATGTCTTTATATTGCTGGCTGAGACTAATTGCAATGTTAAAAAGTCGGCACTTTTCGTCGTGATCCAGGGTGCAACAAATCTGGGCATTGTAGTTCATGTTGTTGGTCATAGCAGCGGGGTTCTTGACGACTTCAATGTGGGCATGTTCAGTGGTGTCAGCAGTCCATTGGAGGATGCTTCCAACATTGCTGACGCTCGGAACCACATTATGCATCATCTCGAGCTTGGGAATGTTAAAGTGCTCAAGTGGTGCATTGGTTTGCGGCCTGCGGCGGAGACCGTGGTCAAGGATTGCCTGTTTGTGCTGGTGAATTGTTGCCAATGCAGTAGCGATCTTGTCGCGAGTGGTGGAGGAAATGACTGGAGCCTGTGCGAGATAACGAAAGTCCATCAATGCCCGGATGGCAGTGACAACATGAGTATCACAATAGCCAGATAGCACAACTATAATGTAGCGCTGTGCGTCTCGATGTGTCCGCCCAGTGACTTGCTTCAACTGTGTGACACCCTCGCTGAAATGGTGAAGACCGGTGATAGGAGGAAGGATAGAGAAGCGGAAGTCAAGTTCACGAGCACCGAGTGCATGTTTGCACCACTGTAAGTTGTGATCCCAGAAAAATCGATGCCAGTAGTGCAAGCACTCAGGGGTCAGGAATCGTGCAGGACAAGAAAGAGGCCAGTCCCAGAAAAAAGGGTGAGAGATACCACTGAGACGATATTGTTCGCATGTGCCAAAGTATTCCTCGACCATGACATTTGCAGCGTCCGCCATGAGGGATCCAAGCTGTGCCAACGTGAGGGAGCCTGTTCAAGTTTGACATGGGTTCAGATCCCCAAATTGATCATATTTCGCTAGTGTGATGGGAGAAGTTTGTCCTCGTACGCATGCCACCATGGCCGCTTTAGGCGAATCGACAATATAAGAAACAAGCGGGGTGAAGCAATAGCATAAGTTGCCCACGGGGTCTGACATCATCCTCCCAATGTGTGCCGCAATCTTCAGGGGATCGAGGATGATATCGAGACAATGGTGGAATAGGCGTGCTGCCAGTACTGAACACATTCGGGTAGTATTGTGTAAGAACCGAGGAATGGGCATTAATGCGAGGAGAAGAAAAGTGTGCAATGACGCTTTATTGCGAATGTTCATTCTGATATTGGCGACACTAATGAGTAACGGGTGCGCAACTCTACCTCTGCACATATTGGTAATGTGTGTTTTGTCGGAGGACAGGATGACACCACAGAGTGTGCCGTTAGCTGCTATATGTGACTAGTAAGAGGATCGGTGTGTTAGTGGCCTGGATGTACAGGAAATACTGGAGCTCGTACCTGCAGTTCCCATGCGCCATCACTACTCATCCACTCTGAGTACAGTCGTACAATTCATTCCGCAGTGGTGAATAAATGGTATGGGGAAAAATCCATCTCGCCAGCAAAACATGGATTGTTAAATAACGCCTCCACACAATCAAGAGAGTCACGGTAGTGGAGATGCACTGGCTGCTTCGTTGGATGGGTGGTAGGAACAACCTTGAACTTCCAAGTAGGTCCTGAAGGAAGCATCTCCGCACGGGAGCGTAGTTCCTTTGCAGACCGAAACGAAAGAGGCAATGTCTTTGTCTAGAGATGGGAAGACAGGGTCAAGAAAAAGTGCAATCCAAACAAGTGAGTAGATGTACCAATTTGAGGGATAGGAAGTCATTGATCGCCCTTGAGCTGAATCATGATGTGAGGAGAAAATTGGCCATCTGCCAGTCCTCGAGGGTGGAAAACGGGTGACACAGGTTGAGTTTGCGATAATCCGATAATCCGTCCAGTTTGAAGTGAGCAAGGAAGGTCTCCCCCCTGCCCTCGACTTTTCCGGCATTCAGGTATAGGTCAACGACCCAGCTAGTTGTAGAATGCAATGTCCGTATTGCATGATGTATTGGTTCTGGTTCTGCATCAGCAGGAGGGGGAGGCTCTTTGTCTATGTCTACTTCATTCATTATGACGTCCGAGTCCGATTGTGTGGCGGGATCTTTGTCTGCGCCTACTGTGTCCCATTCCGCCGCAGCGAGTCCTTCCGAGTCCACAGATTGCGAGTCTGACCCAGCCAAGTCATCCCGCTGCCGGACCCGGACGACAACTCTCTTGGATGGAGGATTTGCATTACAAGCGGATTTAGGCTGGGAGCGATGATGCGCAAGGCCTTTGGGGTTCGAAAAAAATTTGTAGCATCTAGGACAGTGAGGCATGGGACTGAAAATCGAAATGGCCCGGGCGTACAGAGGACTCACCGTTCAAGGTGTTCTTTTGTAACCTCAGCATCGTTGAAGGCGATGATGCGGGCATTATCAATGATCGATGAACCTTATCTAAATTTGCTGCCGCCCGAAGCGGCGCCTTTCTGACGACACCCTCGCACCATGAGCAGTGCAAGCTCCAGTCTGGTGCGTCTTTTCCCGCACCCGCATTCGCTGCTCACCCCCGTGCAGGAAAGATCACCATCAATGGCAGGTCTCCCGCCGTCAACGCCGACTTTGCCCAGCAGCTCGCATGCTCCGAAAAGTACATCGCCAGCATACTCCATGCCATCATGTCCGAGCACGCAAACATCGGCCCGCCATCTCGTCGACTGCCTGCGCTACCTCTTCGAGGCCGCAGAACTCGCACACCTGCCAGACGCACCCAGGCTCCATCTCCGTCTCGAGGCGTTCATCAGGCAGGAGCTTGTCCCAAAGTCTGCAGGCACCGACACCTCTCTTGCCTCTTGCATCTTCACGGAGATCGACGCTATCTCTCCATGGTCTACTACCAAATCACCCGTCTAAGGTACTTTTCCCCAAACGAGGTACAAAAGTCGATAGATTGGCTTGCAGCCAATCCAAACGACCCCATGACATTCTACATTCTCACTGCCACCCTCACTGCCTTTGACCCCACAGGCCCTCTCTCCTTTTCCGCCATCGACAAGGGCACCATCGCTTACATGAAACGACAACTTGCTCCCACCACAAACTGGAAAGAACCGGGCTTGAAGGCCACCGTCCTCCTCAAGTGGACACTCTTCATGACAGAGACCAGACATTGCGACCCTTCCTTGGAGAACCCACAAGGCTTCAAAACTGAAGAGCTCAAATCTCAGATATGGGATGCCGTATAGGGTGATGCCTTTACATACCTCGCTGCCGCCCTCGTTCAGTTCCGCAAACGCACCCACACTTCACCTATAAGCTCGTTCGCTCAGTTCGCCCAGCTCGTCCCTGACCAACAGAAGCAACAGCAAAAAGAGCCCCTTGCCGACGAATTCAAGCTTCCCATGCTCAACACGTGCAACATCCTCATCCGCTCTCTGCTCACGTATGCCAGCTCCGAACTCCACAAAATCAAGCAGAGGCAAGAAGATGTCCTTGCAAGCGTTCAGACGGATCGCTCTAGGATGTTCAGGTCTGCCGTCCCTGCCGGCGGTGAAAACGAAGGTCAACCCGCTCCACAAAACAACATCGCCATGCTGTATTCGCTCATCGGCATCCTCTACACGTCCTCCCGCCCGAACGTGCACTACAGTTCTGGGGTGCAACACCACTTGGCGAGCAACACGGTCTGTCATACTTGGAAATCATGGAGATGTCCGCAGGAAAACTGCCTTCGTTCTTGCAATGGGCTGTGTGTGTGTGGTCCACCCAAGTCCGTGATGTGAACATGACGATGGCATTGTACGACATGCTTTCAGGCCTCACAAAGGGACAGCAATGTAGCGAGCTCGCATACAACTTCCTTGCTCGAGGTGGCGGGGAAGTGGTACCAGGCAGCAGTCTACCGAGTTCCACCGGTTCATACAACGCTGGCCCCTCGATATCATGGTCCACAATCTTTGCCCTGCTCGAGTCCTGGGCTTCTCCCGCTCCGAGCCCCCGCACGAACCAGCCTCCGCAGCAATTCCTCGCCGCGTCGTTTGGTGGATTTGGTTCTCTTGCTGCCTCACAACCTCCCACTCAACAACAACTGCAACATATTGCCATTGGACCAAAGGACGTGCTTCTCGCGCAATCCTTCCTCCGCCTTCTCTCCACCGTGGCCACGAGCTCCGTCGCTGTGCACCTTTCCATCTCCTCCAACACCCAATTTCGCGCTATCCCAATGCTTGTGTCGCTTGTTCCCCTGGGCATACCTCTCAAACTCAAGGGGGCCATATTCGATGCTCTCGCTGCGTTTTGCGAACCTGGCGTGGGTGACGCGGGCGTGGATATTTGCAAGAGTGTATGGATGCTGATGGAGAGAGTCGAGGTGATCAACGTGCGTGCATCCGTATCCGGGCGATCGGTCGGCGCAGATGCCGTCTTACCGCCCGTAAAGGGGGTGGAAGTGGAGTTGGATGAAGTGGAGGCAGTATACAAGTTGTATCCCGCCACCATCCCGTTCCTGAACCTGCTGGCTACATTGTTGCATACCCCCAAAAGGCTTTCCCCACAAAGTCTGTTGGCGGATGCGGAGCCCCTCAATACGATTCCCGAATCCCTGGGACAGCTCTACCATCTACCGGGCATCAGCCCCTACGTCAGCTTTGTGGTGGATAACATGTTCGCAGGATTGCCTTGCAGGGAGTGCGCGCGGCACTCGGAGAGGTGGAGAATGAATGATCTGTGCCTCAAGTTCGTCGAACGTGCCCTGGCAGATTGGGAGATAGAGAACCTTGTCAGGGGAAGCGAAGATGGATCACTGAAACGAGAGACTGTCATCCCGTTGCTCGTCCATCCTGGTTTCGAAGTGCTCACTCGTCTGCTCACGAATTCTCCCCTCCAATCCACCATCCTTTCCTACATTGTCGACGGCCTCGAAGGCTTTGAGTGCGAGCTCCCCTCTGAAGAGCCTTACTTTTTACTGACAATCATCCACGTCCTCCGCATCATTCACCGGGTACTCAAGATTCAAGACGTCTTCCTCGACGTACTGGTTTCCATCCTGTCCGAGTTTGACAGCGCACCTTTTCTGGGGAGTGTCCGTTTAAGGTCGTTTTACACACAGTTCAACCAAACGCTGGCGTATGGAACCAAGTATATCCCCGCAATCACGGTGTATGTCGTGTATCCAGCATACCCGGAGCTTGTTCTCCTCGCTGTCAAGATCATCTCTCAGCTCTCTTCTTCGACGTCCATCATGAGTCTGCTCACACTCATCGAACGCAGCCCCGATTCCGAGCACATTCTCAGTGGGTTCAGGCAGCTGCTCGACGGCGAATCCCTGGACCATGGATGCTCACAATGATTCAATATGGGAACAGATCGAAAACGGGCCAGATGTGTCAGGATAATCAAGTTAGATGATGTAGTAGATTTCGTCATAGTATGTGGCTACCAGATCGGGTTCTAACGTTCAATCCCCACTGCCTTTCGAGTCATTGCATGTCCAAATGAAGTGGTTTGGGAGGAGCGAATGAGCGATGGGCAGCCGATATAAGTCCATTGACACAACATGAATATGTGATGATGCCCTAAGAGGAGGCGGGTCGACATATACGAGTCTCACAGGAAGTGAATTAGCACTTACGATAGCATTTGATAGCAGCCATGGTGGGTCGGAACAAGGTGTACCCATGACTCGGACAGTCAGTCTCCTGCGGCCCGGGTGCCCACCCGGGCCAGCACTACTACTAGTAGCACGTGATGTACACATAATCTGACCTTACTGGCAAAAAAAAGGGTAGGATCAAATACGCCACTTTTTTCCTCACCTTTCTTGTCCATCTTTCTAACTTGAACAATGCCCCACCCAGAGCCCAGTAGCCCAGGCTCGTTCAACGAGACGTCAGTGGAAGAAGCCCCTCAGGCTGCAGCTCTGCAAAAGGAGCTCTCGACTTCCAACTGTTCCCGCTACCCCTGGCGCCGACTCACCAAATTCAAGTTTGATCTCGCTGATCACGGACCCATCCATTCGTCAGGGCAGTGCTCCTTTGTACTCCAATCTGGTGAAAGGAACACCAGTGGCATTCAAGGTCCAGAAATCATCCGAGTCACCTCATATCGCAACGCCCCTCATGGCCTGCACTCATCAACCTTCAAAGCTGAGCGCATCGTTCACATTGTCGTCATCGTTGATGTCTTCACAGCAACGGAATGATATAGAGGCAAGTAATACCATTCAATGTGTGTCCAGTGAGTCTGATAGCCCCAGGCCAAAGATAGGCTGATCTTGAGTGACAGCAATGACGACTCCGAGAGAGAAGAGGCCCGCCTTCTTCTCAAGGCTATGAGGGCTCAGCACCAACTTCGTCAACTGGAGCAGGACATTATTCTCACCCAGCTTGCTGAACACGCTGCAATCGGTGAATTATACAAGTTTCGGGTGGTCCGGGCACAAAGGAAATTGGACACAACTGAATATGACTTGGGGTGCCTTCGCAACTCAATCCGCAAGAATGGGATTGTGCTGGCTGACCTCCCGTCTGCTCGCAAGCGGCGCCGTCTGTCCAATGACACTAGTACTGGTAGTGTCATGTTTGTACTCATCTCATTCATTTTGTGCGCCATTACTAACACGATTGTGTGTAGATGGTGAAGCCCAACCTTGCTATCACTGGTATATTGTCATTTCTGTTTCGTATGTACTGTAGATACTGGTGTTGCCATGTTGTTGCCTCAATTCCACTACCATTTCCATCCCAACATTGGCTAAGTGTTCCCCTAAGTTTATCACAGCGAGAAACAGACATATAATACATCGTTCTCCGCTTTTTCAGCCGAGCAGCGTGGATCGTGCACTGTAGCAGGCTGTGACTGCTTGTCATGCTGTACCAGTGGCATATTGTGGGCCTGTGGCACACTGTTTGCTTGTGGCACTGTGCCACTTTGAGACTGTACGAGTGTGATGCTGTAAGCTGCTGTAATAGTGCTGTAACACATGTGACAGCTGTGGTAAAATACGTGGTTTGCTGATGAATAAGGCCGTGACGATATTACTGATGCAACAGCGAGGGGAGCGCGAGCTGGCTTCATACCGTCGGCAATACCACCCGTGCTATTTAATCGTATCACTTCGAGGACGGTGATGAGCGAGAGCGTTTGGGGCTGAACGAGCGATAATGGACCCAGAGTTGACGACGAATCGTGGAATACGATGGCGTGCTTGGTATTCGTAGGAGCTGTGTACGCTAGGATGCAGACTACATACGGTGCTAAGTACCATCAATATTGGCAAGCACTCTAAATTCCTACAGTAGTTCAAGTGGTGCGTATGATCTTCCATCTATGCATACATACATTTTATTCGTTGTAATTGGCCCAGTGTCCCCAGGCCAGGCGTTTCCGAGTCGTATCTGACTACGAAATTGTACAACAATTGATGTATCTTGGATTCTACTCTATGATGTGCAACTTAAATTGCCTTTACATGGTACAGGGATTGGAAGAGGTCGCATCCTTCAAGTTCACCAATGTGTACCCATCCAAACGTG
>MU130925.1:0-24078 GCA_015039435.1 Imleria badia
CCCGAAAGCACAGGTCCCCCGAGCCTCATTGCATCCACGCATACGCAGCGTGTATATCGACTTCGGGAACGTCCGAAGTGAAGGTTAATGAATGGATTTTTTTTTGGACAAGTGTAGCAACTGTCTGAGTAGTTCTACACAATACACTGGCGGCAGTCCGGGACCCGGGGACTGCCGGTCCGACTTTACGCACGGCCGTATACCTACGGTAGGGTACCAGTGTGAGACTCACTAATTGGAACGCGACTGAAAGGAGGCACACAAGGGTGAGCTAGCCAGAGAAACGAGTCACGGCGCGTGACTCTTGTGGCATTGACCTGCAAGGGCGACAAGACTACGAAAAAACGCTAATCAACGAGCTATCCGTACATGTGAGCAAGCCAAGTCGCGAGTATGCGAAGCGTGAACTGTCAGCAGTTACCTCACAGGGCCTGCGACGTGGGCACCACCATTGACGGAGGGTATAATCCGCGAGTTCCCCCATGGGTCCGACCTCCTCCAAAGTGCGTGACGCACGTTTGAACTTGCCCACGCCTTGGAGGGTGTATCCCTCGAACTCTGCGCCGTGGGCGTCCTCCGAGTCTGCCCGTCATCATCAACAGGCAGATGGCACTCGTGCAGTTCACCAGGGTGCCCTCTGTCTGCCTGCATCGTATTTGTCCTCAGCGCCAACAAGCACGTCCCATTTCGCACCGACATCATTCCATCATGCTATGTACATCTAACGGACCTTCTCGGTTCGGGGATTCTGTTTACGAGGCCAGGGTTGATGGATCTGTTCAGAGCGTGTTTCAGTTGATAGAAACGAGAAAGGAGGGGGACGAAGCGGCAACGTCGAGGACGGTCACGACGCTGTGCTGAATGCGCCGAGCCTCTGTAGAAAGAAATGAGACAACGGACTAGAAGTTAGCTTACAAATCCTTGACGTTCAAAAGCCAGGGGAGAAGAATGATCCAGGGACATGATCTTCTCCGCGTAACGTACTTGGATGCTGCCAATCACCGGGCCAGTTTGATTGGACAGCCCGTGCCAGTGGAACAGGCCAGGGAATTTGCTCACGATCATCTGGAAGACGATTTAGCCTGGCAACCATAAATCCGAGCGATGGAAAGATGTCAGATCTCCAGACAGACTTCAAGTTGCTACATAGGTAACTAAGCAGTCTCGGCGAATGATTTTCTGTAATTTCATGCATTGAACAGACAGAGGCACACCACGAGGAGGGAACGACCCACGTCTATTTTCGAGAATCTTCCTGTTCTAAAATTGGTAATCTTTATTCGGAACTTGCTGTCGAGGATATTTTCGAGTTTCAGGCCTCTGGGGTGTGTTGTAATGGGTCACGGTCCTCGGTCCTCGATGGAAGGGAGGTAGCTATACATGTATTGGATAGCATGGGCGATCTGCGCTATGATGTCGGACCACAAGGTTCAAAGTGAGAAAGTCCGAGTCCGTCGAACTCCGAGACCTATCGGCGAAGCTGCGGGCGGTCACATACCTATGACGTACAACTTCTCTGCCATTGGAAGGCACGGCGAGCTTCTCCCCGGATGCGTCTGGAGCCCTTCTGGAACATAATTAATCAACTCAAGGTTCGGTTCGATTCTGAACCATGTAGTTTGCAAAAAGCAGATTCATCGGATTCATCTGCGGTAGTGCGGAAGGAAGCGTACCGACGGTACCGCCAACAATGAGGGCAAATGAAACTTCTCCAGCAGCGCTGCGAGAAACCTTCCTGAGCTGACGAAGTGTTGAAGTTGGGAGTGTTCGAGGCGATCTACTAGGGCACATTTCCTATCAGCAGTGTGGAGAAATCCGAATGGCAGTGCAGAAATTGAAACCCAGAACAACCTTAATCTGGAGTGTTAGCCATTTGCGTGGGAACCCTGGGTATGATGATGCTCCCGGCGCAAGGTACGACGTGTCGGCCGATCGGCTCGATCTCGATCAATCCGCGAAAGTGAGACCCGCTGCGCCACTTTCCCAAGATATTGCATGAAACAATAACGTACTATCCCTGTGGCATTCGCTGGCCTGCATTTATAGGAGCAACTGGCGAGTGAGGGCACTTCCTCATTCCTCGTCGTCTCCTCTTCGGAGCCCATTGCCGCAGAGCGACACTCCATTTACTCGTCGACCAGTCCTTTGACAGTTCTACCACACAACATGTTCAACTTGAGGGTTGGCGTCCCTTCTCTACCCAACAGCCTTTCCTCCATCATACTTCCACTCCAACTCGATAAGCCACCCCGCTTTTCACTCGATACGTCAGGAGTAGCTGGTTTGTTGGGCGGAGACGATGCCGTATCTGCAATGGCTGGAGTCCACGTCTACGGGAACCGGGGTTGGCTGGGTTGGTACAACACCCCAGGGTCCCTCCAGATAGCCAAGCGATTCAGCTCGTTCCCGAAATTCGTGTCCCTCTCCCAGACGCGCTTCTCCGACATCGTCTGCGCGGATCCAACAGCATTATTTGAAATGGTCGATTGCAAGGGGCCCAAGTTCCGGGCTGCATACTCGGGTACTGTTATTCAGGAGACGGGACCCGTCGCCACGCTCTTGATGAAAGCATGTGCCGCTTTGGATTCCGAGGGGAAAGTGGCCGTTGGGAGGAAGGCGAAGGTCATCGGGGTTACTATCGCTGATCTCGGTTGGCCCCCTGACTCCGAGATGCGCCCCAAGCCCGTACGCAGCAGTACATCCGCATTACTCTTCGCTAGCGTCCCCATTGCTGTCAGCATTGGCACATGTGCTCTCTGCGCTGTTTTCGAGGACAGGTATGCATCATCATTGATCCTCGTTGGCATCGTTGCAAGCGGTATATCGTACCGCATCCTCGCCTCGGCAGACTTCCTGTTCACCCATCCAGAGCCTGCCCGAGGGTCACCGCCTGGTGACGGAATCCTTGTCTCGGACAAGGATTTCGTGTTGTTGAGAGGACCAGAGGGCGCCGTAAACTGCATCACACGTGGAAATTTCTCCCTTCGTTTCTCGAGCATGGCCCACTACAGTCGCCTCCGGTGGTGCTCCGTCCTCTTCTTCATCCAAGGTGCCACCCAGCTCCTCCTCATTCCACAAGCGTCATTGTTCGGCCAAGTCATGTTCCTTACCTCGCTGGGTGTGTCCGCGCTGTACAATTCCTCTTGGGGCGAGGAGAAGACCTATCGGAGACTCATTCTCGAGAGCGTGCTCCAGAACCCGAAAGTCACCAAGTGCACGTTTGGGACCCGTACCGCCGCAGTGGTGTTCATGCTTCTGGTCTTGAAGCCCCAAGATCCAACGGCACTTCTCAACGAACTCCTGCCCAACGATACCGAGGTGTGGCAGCATTGGAAGGTGACAATTTCGACCCGGCTGCGTCGCCCCCTCGACCAACTCTTCTTACCTGAAAGTGAAATTGGGAATTTGGATGAATTTACGGCACAGGACCGAGAACTGTTGTACATGCTCTTCAGTGACGCGCGGGCGGCGTACAAGGTCTATGGGGACTATAACCAGGTCATTTCGCAGTGATTTTCCCCCGTCATTCTTCTTCGAATACCAGCTTCCTGTTGCTACTAGTTTAGATTTATTCCCGACCAGTCGGACGATCTTCATCGCGTATTACACCCAGCCTGAGTTACATTATCCTTCGTGCACCACTTTTACCTGGAGTGTTGTTTGTTTTCTTCGAAAAGTTGTACATAAGTTCGTTGAGAAGTCACAAAAACTGAATCCAATATATGTATCATGCTCGCCTTTGATGGGTACAGGACAAAGAACGGTTCTATACGTCGGACTACCTCGAACAAAGTAGGCAACCCTAGTAAATCCGTCGCAAGATCTCGCTCCACCAGAATGGTTGGGAACCCGAAGCATGGTGAGTCGGGTCGAGAGCGCATCGAAGAAACGCGTCGAGTGATCACAGGCCCTGAAAGATCGTAATTCCTCGTGAGCAGTGAGATCTGAGAGATAGGGCATAGGAGATGCCGTCGTCGCTCAGTTTGATGTATACTGGATCTTGAAGGAGATCACAGCATCTTCCTCCAAAAGGCCGAGGTGAATGAGGGACGAACGCCCGAACATTGTTGAAGGGCGCGGAGCGATCATTTATGATGTGATGGTACTAGCTTGTCACCATTGATGGGTCCGAATCAACGATGATCTTGAGCGGAATATCGCGACCACTGTCCAGTCGTGATATGGAACCGCATGAATCGGAATCGCGCTCTATTGAATGCAAGTTTTGTGTCTCCCCAGCTACTCCCGGATTCAGTGACTAATAACGAATGGTCGGGCCTGACGGGCTGATCTTCAACTATGCTGAATCCTCATGCCACGTCCATGCGCTGTTGAAGCCGAATTGGGACGACGCGGTGCAGACTGAGAGTCGCCAGGCCCTTCGAAGATCAATCGAGGATCACCCGAAAAGGAAGGATAGCCGTTGAGAGAAGAGGTCAAGCTTGGAAAAAAACTAAGGACGTCCAGCGTTGTGGCATCATGGAAACGTAGGGCCAAAGACTCGGGCAGTCTGGAGCGACATCCCGAACATGGAAACGTTCACCCACATAGGCGCGAGTGAAGAAGCCGGAGCTATTGTGATGGTCAATAGCGCAATGAATATTAATGAATGTGCCGGCAAGCAGCTTCGGTTCAAGGTAACTGATAGGAGAGAAGGTGTTCCTAACACTGCGGTGGTCGCGTATCTACAATGTGTGCCTGCAGCGATCTCTTCGACAACGCGGGGTGTGCATGTATGCGCAACGAGAAGAAGGGACGACGTACCTCGGGTGTCAAGGACAAGCTTGTCAGAAGTGTACATCCCCGTCGACCTCCATCGCTGCGTGGACCTACTTCTCCTCGAAATCTTCCGCCGTGACATATGCAGTGTCAAAGGCAGTAATTCCATGAAGGTTCAGCCGTGTCTTGACGCAAGAGCGGCGCAGTTAGGATCCGCGGGGACACTCTTGGCGTTGATTCGGACGATTGACATTGTGGAGAGGATGACGTTGCCACGGCCCGGGAATACAACGAGAGCGCTCGTCGGAATCCATCTCTGAGCGATCGCAGGAGTCTTTGATGAGGTCTCTGCCATGAAACTCGCATACCCGGAAGGTGCATGGACGACAGGGAATGGATTGTAGCACGGATGGGCTCGACAGCGTCAGTTTGGTCACTCCGGGCGTGTTGGAGAGAGAAAGAGCAATGCAATCAGGGACGGGTATGAGTTCTCCGTAGTAGGTGTCACAGTAGAGCTGTGACATCGACGTCGACGTCCACCAAGATCATGAGCCTGAGCTACCCGAGAGAATTTTCTTGAGGCTTTCACAGCAGACGACGAAATGGAAGGTGGCCTGTGGACCGGCTAGAGAGAGACTCTGAGTGAGTGAGAGAGCGAATGGGCCCTAGCTAACTGCCCAGCGACGCAATGGGAGTCCGAGTCGTGCTACTCCGGCATCTTAGACTCCTGCCACTCCCACCCTTGCTCTCTCCAGTCCCTAGACGCACTGAGGTTCGTCAGGTGGTGCCACGTGGAGGCTCTTGGGATATCTGTGGAACGTCTTCTTGGTTCGTTGAGGTGCGCTGATCGTTTTCTTCGTCGTTCAACATCAATTGCCCGCCGTGTACAGTCGCGCTCACTCTCTCCCCTCGTTTAACTTGAAATGCGTTTTGCCGCCTCGCTGCGGTCTCCCTCTCGACCTGCATGCTTTGGTGCGTCTGCGCTTCCCATTGCAACGCTCTCATTTTGTTCGACGTCGGTCTTGCCCCCTGGCTTGACCTGGACGTCTGCGGGGTCGTTTGCCCTATTAGACTCTCCAAAGCCGGACCTGAACCAGGGCTTCGAGCCAAGCCAGTCCATGTACAACACTAGTACGTTCAGACTCACCCCGTTGTCTCCATCACGCTCTCCGATCGCCTGCCCACGAACACCGTTCGTCACTGGTCAGCACCAGCGCACCTCACTCGCCGCCCAAAACACCGCACATGCACCGCTTCCGTCCCCGCGTCTTCGGCATGTCTTGATTCTCCATCTCCTCCCCATCGTACGACGGCACAATCTCATCCAAAAACGCAAACAACACCTCGAGCCGTCAATACTCTTCCTCGCAAAACCCAGCTAGCCTGTCGGCGTATTTCTTGCTGATTGATGCGTCGAATTTGGTCAGTGCGACGTCTCGGATCGGTCGGCGCTGTGGGGGCAGGGGTTGAGCGGGAACGAAGGAGAGGAGAGACGCACGGTAAAGACGTTGTTCGCCAACAACTTGAGCGTTCGGATCTTGTCGTCGTCCACCGTCTGGGGGGTACACCTGTCCCAAGACTTGACACAACATCTGTTTGTTGTCTTCTACCCACCTCGTTGTCGTCAGCACCATCTTCACCGCAATACGAGCCGAGGCGCACTTGGTATGTCATCCTTGAATTGAGCATATCCTCTGCCAAATCGAGTCGCACCATATTGTCTCGTCTGACCCCACTATTAGGTGACGTCATCTCGGCGAGCTGTTCGAATATCTGTACCGAGATCTAGCGTCGTGCGTCGCCCACAAACGTCAGTCAATGAAGTTAGAATCGACGCAAGAAGAGCCAATTGCAGGTACTCGAGACTCTAAGTCGAGAATCTCGTGCTCGCCTATCTCTCGCCCAATATCGATCATGCGCGGATACGTCAGGTACGTGGCGTTAGAAAACAGACGCCCAAATGCCTCCCAGAGATCACGGATGCACCTGTCCATCCGATATCATGCCCTCCAACACGAGTCTGGCGAATTCGAGGCACAACAAGGCATGCGCTTTTCTGCATCTTCTCCGTTGAGACGTCAGCAAAAACTTGATGATACCCTCGCTGTAACCGTCACCCAAGGCACGCATCGGGTCTGCATCGCGACGTCATCGGAACACGACGTACCCTGGTACAAACACCCTTCCCCAAGGAACCCCTTTTCGTGCACCATAGACATGTCAAACACGATATGCAATACGGGTCTTGAGTACCTGGTAGACTTGAACCCTGGGCCCAAACGCACCGGTACCTGAGCGTCATTACATCCACACATATGCAGTGTGTGTGATTGGCTTCGGGAACATCCGGAATGAAAGTTAATGAACAGAGTTGCTCACACCTTGAGCGTCTATTCGACCCAGCGATCAAGATCAATCGAGGCACATGTTGCGCACGGTGTCCCGCAGCATCCCTAAATTTGATGCATGTGTGGGACCAGTACACTGGAAAATTTGAAATAACGGGCGAAGTAATCTGAGATGCATTCAGTTGGATACTGGTGGGACTCTCCCAAGTTGAGGTGAATGTACGTCCATCAACTTGACTTGTGGCCCAGACTCAAGGGAGGGAAGATGGGCCAGTGCGCAGGGTACTGTAACTTTGTGAGCATTTCCTGCATCATGGAAGGTGGATTTGATTTGTCTCCGCTGCGATCAACTTCACTGTGACAGTGGTGGCAATTTGAATTCTTCCGAGCCAGAGCTTCTATCCTTGATACACCTGTCATGCGAATGCATAGCCTCTCGCGGCATCAGAATACTGGTCAAAGCCCTAATAAGCGCTTTGGAGTGGTCCTCACGAAACTGCACTCCCTCAGTCATTGCTGTGGCCAGAAACCTACCTGCCAAGACAAAACAACCGGACAACTCGATCACAGCTCGTCGAGGACACTGTTGCGATCCACAGTACTCCATGGGACGCCTCAATTCCCGTGAATCAGACTCAAGGCATGTCGTTGTCTTGGTTATTCGTTTTATTCTGACACACATTTCTGTAGCTCGGCGGGTGCACCTCTACAAACTGATCCACCGGATCCACCGGATCTCACCGACACGCTTCAGCAGCATAAGAAACGTATTGCTGGAAATGGCTCTTTCGCCACCGTGTATAGTTGCCTGTGTAAACGGAACGGGGTGGTTAGTACCTTTGTACTCCCACTTCGCCCATAATTTTACCTGTCCTTTCTGTATTCAGGTTGCAGTCAAGGCTATAGCCTTCCCTCATGCCATCAAGCAAACCGAAAAGGATGAATTCATACGAGTGAGTTGACGACAATTTTCCCCCACGTGCTTTACTGACTTTCAATGTAACCCTAGAAAACGAGGCGCGAGCTTGGAATATGGAAAAGATTAGAACACCCTAACATTGTCCCGCTTCTAGGAACAGCAAGCGGCGAAGACTTCGGATCTGATTACCCCTGCCTGGTTTCAATGTGGATGTCAAATGGAACGCTTGCTGAGTATATCAATCAGGATGGAATCATTCTTTCGGTTTCGATGCGTGTCCAGCTTGTGAGTACAAGACACTTTGTCACACTCACCCAGTTTACAAATAGCCGGTCGATGACGCAGATTACGGGAATGGTTGCCGGACTAGCATACCGTATGTTTAGGAATTGATTTGTCCTGGCCTTTATATGACAGCCTCCCGTAGTGCATTCGAGACAGGTTGTTCATGGGGATTTCCACCCGGTAGGTTGTGTCACCTAATTCGGATAATGTCGCTTTATTTGTTATTTCTGTAGGGAAATATTTTGATTGACGACAAGCATAATTCCCGCCTCACGGATTTTGGGTTGTCTCAAGCTCTTAACCCAGTGGAGTCCCCATTGTCCTATCTCCATACCAAGTCCATTCGTCCCGGTGCAGTGCTGTTCGCTGCACCAGAGCTGCTGCATCCAGAGTTGCACCCAGAACTCCAAATCGAAGCCACGCTTAACAGCGACGTTTACTCTCTTGGTAGCATCATTCTCTTCGTACGTTATCTCTCTATTTCGATCCTTCAGGTTCTGAATTGGACGTGTAGATCCTTTCTGGAAAAAACCCATGGAATAATAGAACTGAGATGGAAAGTAAATTGAAGGAATTCAATAATCCGCCGCCCCCAGTGTGGCCTGTTATCCCGGATGGTGTTTGGGATTTCATCGAGCGATGTTGGTCCCCGCGACTTCCGCGTAATCGGCCATCAGCCGAAGAGGTATTGGCGTTTTCCACAGACAAACTAGAGCAGTTGTTGCAGCCCAAGTGTGTTATGTGCTGCTGCATGATTTTCTTGCCCACATCTGACTCCATCGCAGTCCTGCATCTGTGGTCAATGTCGTGTTATTTGGTACTCTTGGGTGCGGCAAAAGCTCCATCATCAATCTTCTTGCCGATGAGCCAATCGCACAAATATCCACTGGCATAGACGTGCATCCTTGTACCAAACGACCCCGATGGTACGAGATATCCATCGGCCAAAGGCGATTCCGGTTGTGGGATACCATGGGATTCCACTTTGCCCGTGAGGGAGATGTCAGTCCTCTTTTACCTTACGAACAAGCACTCGCTGTCTTGCGAAACCTCACCGATGGTGCCAACCTCATTCTTCTCTGTGCACGCAAGGACGAAATCTTTCCTTCGATTGGTGGTCTTTACCGGATGATCAAGGATTTCTTTTACCGTGGTCGTGCACCAATAGCCTTTGTCGTAACGCAGTTTGACGCCCCCGATGAAGGGTGGTGGGCACCCAATCAAGACGCCAGAGTCAGTCAAGGA
Organism: Imleria badia; assembly: GCA_015039435.1. Lineage (NCBI taxonomy): Eukaryota > Fungi > Basidiomycota > Agaricomycetes > Boletales > Boletaceae > Imleria > Imleria badia. The sequence goes on from MU130925.1 coordinate 9,517, forward strand.
ACCGGTATTCCAGTCCAATCTATTCCACATGCATTCATTACCACGATTCAGAGTGGTTGTGTTCAGTCCAAACAAGCGCTGAAGGAACTCCTGGAAAACTATGCAGCCACTGTCGCCCCGGTTACGCTGCGTCTCGATATCTCATCCACAGCCTCTCTCCTCGCCACTCACTGCGGATTGACCATAACCACGGCTACAGCACTAGTAGAACGGTTCAGCGCACCACTTCGCCCCTTCAATGTTATCATTTGTGGAGATTCAGGGGTCGGAAAGAGCTCGGTCATCAACCTCCTCGCTGGAGATCAAGTGGTGGATGTCTCTGCAGGGGCAAGGGGCCGTACATTGGATCACGGTTCATACAAGATCAACACGGGGATGCAACAGTTCCTCGTCTGGGACACCGTGTCTTTCCGCAATGCGTCCATTGATCGCAGACGGGTTGCAGAGAATGCTGTTGAGCTCATTCGCGAGGTGTCTCAGCAGGGTGGCATTGACCTGCTTGTGCTCTGCAGGAAAGCCAGCTGGTCTCCCTCATTGGATTTGGATCAATACAATTTATTCAAAGAATTGCTTTGCGAAAGGCAGGTCCCAGTCCCAGTCGCTGTCGTTGTCACCCACCTGGAATGGCACGACCCAATGGAAAAATGGTGGGAAGAGGAAGGTGAAGGCCTTGTCAAGTTCCTTGGAGGGGACGTGATAGGCCACGCATGCATCACGTCACTACGGATCGACGGTCTACACGACATAACGCTCCGCAGAAAACGCTTGGAATCTAGACTATCCGTTCAAGCTATGCTCGAGGATTGCGTCCTTTCTCGCAACACACCGGCGGAGACAGAAGGAATCTGGGACAGAGTGTCCATGATGATCATGGGACGTGCACCAAAGAAGAAGACTATCGGGAGCCAGATGGATCGTTGTGGGTTTACCAAGGAGGAGGCCGAAAAACTCATCGAGTTGTGCTCTCGTACTAGTAGTTGACTGGATATACTTCTAGCTTGAGCGAGGCTTGACATTGCAATTGTAATGAACATGATACATCCTAGCAGAACAAGGTTCAGTCTGGTGGATCGCAATATACCTTCCACCGTCGAGTTCTGTTCAATGGGCTAAACACACCATTTACTAAGTAGTAATTCCGAGTAAAGAGAAACCGACGTACATTGTTGACACACTCCAGTATCAGTATCCCAATGCAGAGGGACAAACATCGGAGGTCCAGCACGTCCGCCCGTGGTTGTTCTTCGGGGGTGGCAATCCGTGTCCCAAAAGGCGTCTTGGACGCAAAGTCAATACGCGGAACGGTCACACAAGGTCGTAGAGACGCACCTTTGAACTCGAGCTGGCCGAAAATATCGATGCGGGTTGAAAAGGGCGTCTTCGGCGACAGTGTTGTCGTTGAGGTCGAACAAGCCAAGTAGAGTCTGAAGCGCTAAGCACCAAGGAACGACCCCGCGACAGTGCGAGGTTGCCGGATGCCGACTCGTTCCCTTCAAGTTCTGTCAGATGGCGAGTACGCGCGTGCTACTCGCAGGTGGAACCCAGCCTCATAGTTGATAAGTAACGAATGTGCCGAGCCAGCCTCTGCCAGTGTCTAGGGCCGTGCCGCAGTTCCTCCGCAATCCTTGTGGCTGGCAAAGTTTCGACTCCGAGATACAACATGGTCTTGTGGGTCCAGTGCTGTAGAATGAATGTGATATTCCAGCGCTCGCCAAGGCGACAGCGGGCGCAAGAAGCTGCACTGCCGCTTGCGGCGGAAAAAACATATTTTGATGCACACTCCGCGCGCCCAGGCACCGAGATAGTACTTGTTCCTGAGATACTTCCACGATACTTCTCAATTGTACATGTGCTCCATCATCAACGCCCATCACCTTATATGTCCAATTTCAGGCGCAGAAGCCTGCCACATTTGCGTCACGTTAGTCTCCCCAAGGGCCCAAGCCAGTAATGCTTCGAGACAGGAACTTGATGTTGTCCTCATAATCTGCGTCCGGGCCTGATGGGCCAGGCTGTAATCTAGGTGACGGTGCGGATGGCTGAGAGCGGTAAGTTTCCTTTGGAATTTTCATGATGTACAAATGACCAAACCCGGACAATCACGAGGCGCTGACAAGAACCTCTAAGTATCAATGCGGAAGGTATTGATTGTCGGTGCCTGTTGCCGAGTCAGCGTGATGAGTCCTCAACGACTACTTCAACTTGAAGGACAAGGGGCGCTTTCAACTCGAACTCGGGAGCCGTTCCTCTTCCCTCGTCTGACCCTGGATCATGTTACCGCTGTTTGTTATCCCATTCTTCCTCACTTCCGCCCAAGCCGATCCTTGTAAGAGTACCTTCAAGTAGCGATCATCACTGTGTGGCGCTTCACTGATCTCGTCCCAAACAGCATGGGTCAGTCTCCCCGTAAATGTTCCTGTGAACATGTCGGACACGGTCTTCAATAGTCCGCTTGTTCCAACACTGTATGGGACGCCTCCGCAGTTGATCAACACCACTCTCGACCTCAACACCGCCAAGATGGCAGTCTATTCGAGTAGCTGCGTTTTATGTAGTGGAAACACATCCTTTGACCCCACCCTGTCCACCACATTCCAGGTATTTTCCACGCGTATCAATCATCACTACCATCCAACATTGCATAGGCGTTGAACTATCCGTGGCCGTACAATACGGCCGCCTATTTCGGAAATATGAGCAGTGACACGATGAGCTTTGGTGGTATTATCTCATTACCGCAGACCGAGTTTGGTTGGTTGCTTTTACATAAATTATTTCTCGCTGCAGCTGGTTCTGTGACCGCTGACGTGATGCATCAGGTCTTATTGAAACAGGCGGCGATAGCTCACTTGGCTATCTCTTGTACAATGGGCGCCTGGGTATCTTCCCCGATCCCGTCAACGCTACGGCTGCATCCGAGCATTTTTTATCTCAATTATACGCAAGCAACCAGCTTCTCAATCCAGTGATCGGAATGAGGTTGGACCCGCTCAATCCCAAGATCACAATTGGAGCACTGGACGAGAACGATTATCAGGGAAATCTGAATTGGGTGCCAATCTTCACGCCGAATGACTCGTGGAGCATCCGAAATATATTCACCGTGGACGGACTGAAGGGTTATAATGGCAGCTTTTTGCCAAACAGCACTGCTACATACGGAACCATGGACTCAGGTACGTTTGTAGGCTTAAATCAATCATTTCAATTATTAATAAAATGCCATTGTCATTTAACAGTTTTTGTGAGTGTCACTATGCCCGAGCTCACTACATACCTTGCCGAAACTGGGTACGCTGGTCCGATCAACCATACCACCCAGCCGGACAGCGGGGTTCTCGCATACGTCTGCAACTCGTCTGAGTATACCTACGTAGCTCTTACTGCAACTATCAACGGCGTGGATTATCCCATGGACTCCACAGGAAACCTTTTGCGCTCGACATCTCCCCTCACGGAGTGGGGTACCTGTTCTGTTGGACTAGAAGAGTGGAATGCATCAGCACCTGTTATTAACTTGGGGCTACCATTTCTGAGGAGTGTCTACTTGTGAGTGTACCGACCTCGTATTCTGGCCGCCGAGGAATTCACTTATCGCATCGACCAATTCTGCAGGGCGTACCGCTTCCCCACGGACTCGTGTCCTGGGTTTTATGGCTTCGCATTTCCCTCGGGAAATATCAACCGCACTTCATCACAGATCGCACAGACGCCTTCGTCGACACCCACGCAGAGTTCTCAGTGCCTCGTGTTTGCCAGTCCCACAGCAACGCCTACGCCTAGTTTCGAGACGGTCCAAGAAATGCGGATGTCAACTCAGAAATATCATGTATGGGGGGAGCAGATGATGGTGAGCTTGTTCGGAGAGTCAGGGTTGGGAAGTAGCTGGGAGTGGAACCTGACTTCCAGTTGGGTGTAACATTAGTTTCTTCTCGGTTTCAGCTATTTTGGAGTTCCCTGGTCATCATGATTGATTGTTTAACTGGCCTGTGGTCACACTTGGGAAATGATCTATAAAAAAACACAATCAAATCAGTTTGGATCGGTGCCGTCTTGCATGTACAGGTGACTTGAATCCTTGAAATATTCGGCTTGACACTAGATGCCTCACTACCCCGAACAGTTTACTTACTTTGTCTAAATTAATGAGAACTGCTAGATCTACAGCACTTGTTCTGATCAGATGATAACTTGCCTGGGTCGATGCATAGTCTGGTGACCAGCTGTCTCACTATTCCATCGCACAGTTTACTTTTAATTGACTACATTAATGAGAACCGTTTACACGGCACTCGTTCTGATCGGTGGTAACTTGCCTGGGTACTCCATCGCAAACCGGTGGACTTTGAGCATCCAAGGCCTTGCGGGAGGATCCGGAGCCTGGAGATAGCAGAGTGACGCAGTGTACGCGCGTATTGCCAAACTGGGGGTAGCACACACGCTCGTGGCAATTCCCACTACGGTAGTAGTGGGTTCTGTCGTCCCCCCCCTTGGCAGTTTTGCGGGCAGACGCAAGGTTGCTACCCAAACTATTTGTACGTGTTTACCCGTTGCTATGTGGGTGTATTGTCCTTATTGTGCTCGCGCAGGCCCGTTGTCTCAGACGTGCCTCGTATGAGGGTCCAAGTGCACAAATATGAGCGCGCTACTTTTCGTTGAGCGCGCCACACTTTCTGGGTGACACAACGGGCCCCGGGCCAGGGTCACGGTACCATTTGGAGAGAAGTAAGGTTCAATCTCCGACCGAATGTGATGTCAATGACCCCGTACGCCATTGACCTCCACACACCCAATGCACCCCGTCGTTCAAACGCACCCCCATCGCGCCAACCGTACCCCAATCACTTCCAACGCATCCCCGTCACCTTGGACACCCCCATCGCCTTGGATGCACCCACATCGTGTCGACCGCACCCCCAACACCTTGAAAGCGTACCTAACACCTCGAATACACCCCCAAGCGGTCATCACGCCCTGTTAGTGAAGGCGGAAAAGTGGTACTCGTTCACCCATCCGACAACGATGACGCAGCCAGGACCACAATGACGACGACGACGCGACGCGCTCTCTCCCCTCTCCCTCTCCCTCTCCCTCTCGGGGCAACCGCCTCATCAAGGTAGGTATCACTGCATCCAATACACATTGCGAACGTATATGGCTGCGTGACGCTCATACCCGCCTCATAGGAATCTGACCACCTCCTGGGCACGTTTCTCGGCCCCATTTATGCCCCCACCCTCCGCCTCCTCAAGCTCTACTCCTTTTCCTCGTCCTCTCCCTCGTCCTTACCCACCTCGCGACGACGAGGTGCGCCATCCCCACCCATCCCCCTCCCTTATTCGACATCGACGGACCCTGGCCCCAGCCCTCTCCCTCTCGCAACTCACGACGCGATGACGGGATGGCGACCATAACGGCGACAGGCGCACCCTTCATCCTTACCGACAACACGATGGGACCACTCCCCCATCCCCTCCTGTTCGCGCTCGTCTTTGTATGCGAGCGGTCACAGTACCCTGCGCTCGCTCGACTCGGACCCCACCCACTCCCGGTCCTCGTCCTCACCCTCACCTGTGCCCATCCTGTGGGGTTGTGGTGGGTATACCCGTGACGGGCACGTACCCGTTTGCCTGTGACAGGTATCCATGGGTCCACGGCCCACGGATATGGGTAGTAGTAGAACTAGTACATACCGCCTGTATTCTCGGTTTGGACTCAAAATATTATTGCGCACTCGTGGCCCACTCCTCATTTTGCGCGCTCACTCGCAAAGTTGCGCGCCGAATATTTGTGCACTTGGACCCTCATATTAATTGTGCGTGATAGTACTCCACGCGCGCTGCAAGAGTCAAGCCAAGGATGGAGTACGCCTTCGTTCTAAATGTACTTCTTTTCCTCATCCCTCAGGCTGGCAGCGGTCGTGAACTCTCTTAGTACGATCAAATGTGTGCGATGGTCCAATTCGTTCTGAGAATGTCCATGGTGCTCCTTATTGTATTGCGATTCAAAGGGACTACATGTTGCAAGTTTGACTAGTAACCCAGATGCGTAGCGGGTGTTGCCACGGATGCGGCCTTTCGTAGGTTATTAAATAACACGGTGCAAGGGGTGTTTGAATTGCGATCCAACTCTCTACAGGGCCATATTTGTGTTTTAAAAACCGGAAGGCTTTTAGACAGAAAATGGGAGAGAATTCTGAAGGCCCAACTTGGACTTGGTCGTGAAGAAGAACTCCACTTTGCTGTGTACACTGGGAAAGAGCTGCTGAGTCATCATACTCGGGACGCATTTTGCCTCGGCTGGCCGTGTTCATTCACCCATTCCTAAGTCAGAGTGCAAGTTCTTTTATCTGGGCGAGGAGGTCGTCTGCCTTCCAATGCCATTTGCACGTAGTTTTCGTGCCAGCACTGCGTGCCGTGCGCGCCAGTTGGCTTCTCGACAGCCAACACCACTGCACACGATCCCATTACGACTCGCAGTCCCACTAGGCTCGCTGATTGCAAACCAATTAGCCAGCCAGCGGCCTTTTACATCTTCAAGACTTTCCTCTGCGCGGTCTTCCCCTCCCCTGTACCACCCACGCTGGTCGAACAACAAGTCGGACGACCCCACTGACATCGCCGAGTCGGAGGAGTCCGAAATAGCCGAGTCAGAGGGCAAGAGGAATGGTGGCCATGTGAGCATGGAAAGCTCGCAAGATGAAGGTCCTGCGGGTTCCTCCACCGGTTCACCTCCTTCGTCCTCGAGTGGAGACAACAGTGATCCTGCCGATTCCCAGCCTCCCCCACCTCAACGGACTCCCACACCGAGTTCAATAGCCAAACAGTCCGTCCCGGAAATATATCCCCAGGTTCTCGCACTCCCTATCGCTCGACGCCCTCTCTTTCCTGGTTTTTACAAGGCTGTTGTTGTTCGCAATCCCGCGGTAGTCGCTGCCATCAAGGAGATGATGAAGCGTGGACAACCCTACCTCGGTGCTTTCCTCCTCAAGGACGAGAATACGGATAGCGACGTCATTACGGACATTAATTCGGTGCACCTAGTTGGCGTTTTCGCTCAGATTACCAGCGTATTTTCCGCAAATACTGGTTCGGGCGAGGAAAAGGAAGATGGTCTCACGGCTGTCTTGTATCCTCACCGGCGGATAAAGATAACGGAATTGCTCAAGGCTGGAGAGCATCCACCGCTCGCCAAGGTTGCACCGGAAGACGTCCAAACTGTCACACCACCAGAGACGCCGTCCCTATCCCCGTCACCTGAGCACGCCGAAGGCGAGGTCTCCAAGATTCCTCCTGGTAAGTCATAGATGGTATCGTCCGTGTTGTAGGTCGTGAGTCTGATACGTTGACAGGTCCGGTACAGACGTCGTTCTTGCACAAGCATGCCATCTCGATTGTCGAAGTCGACAACCTCATCACCCAGCCCTACAACAAAGACGACCAGTATATTCGCGCCTTTATGTCAGAAATCGTCTCCGTGTTCAAGGACATCGCTCAGCTCAATCCACTCTTCCGCGATCAGATCACCAACTTCTCGATCAATCAAGTCGCGTCGAATGTCTTTGATGAGCCCGACAAACTTGCGGACTTCGCAGCGGCCGTATCGAGCGGCGATGTTGGCGAGCTTCAGGATGTCTTGGAGAGTCTTACGGTGGAGGACCGTCTGCGCAAAGCGCTCTTGGTACTGAAAAAAGAGCTCATCAATGCCCAGTTGCAGAGTAAGCTGTCTCGCGACGTCGATAGCAAGATTGCCAAGAGACAGCGCGAGTACTACTTGATGGAACAGCTAAAAGGCATCAAGAAGGAACTTGGCATGGAGTCGGACGGCAAGGACAAGCTCATCGAAAAGTTCAAGGAGCGAGCTGCTTCATTGAAAATGCCGGAGGTTGTTCGGAAGGTCTTTGATGAGGAGCTGAATAAACTTATGGGCTTGGAACCTGCGGCTTCGGAGGCAAACGTGACTCGCAACTATCTCGAATGGCTTACCCAGGTCGGTTTTCCTACCTTTCATTCTATTTGCACATTTAATTCCTTTTTCTAGACCCCTTGGGGTCAGCATTCTTCGGAGAACTATTCCATCTCGCACGCCCAGAAGGTCCTCGACGAAGATCATTATGGCCTCAAAGACGTAAAAGATCGTATTCTCGAGTTCCTTGCTGTTGGTAAGCTCCGCGGAACGGTTGAAGGCAAGATCATCTGCCTAGTCGGTCCTCCTGGTGTCGGAAAAACCTCCATCGGAAAATCCATTGCACGTGCATTAAACAGACAATTTTTCCGGTTCTCGGTTGGCGGCTTAACCGACGTCGCCGAGATTAAAGGGCACCGGAGGACCTATGTAGGTGCACTCCCCGGAAAGATCATCCAAGCCTTGAAGAGAGTTGGCACGGAGAATCCTTTGGTGTTGATCGACGAGGTGGACAAGATCGGAAGGGGCATCAATGGGGATCCAGCGAGCGCGCTGCTAGAGATGTTGGATCCAGAGCAGAACAATGGGTTCTTAGACCACTAGTGCGTGTTGATTTTCCTTTTCCGTGATTTTGACTGGTGAGTTGACCTGGCATAAAGTATGGATGTTCCCGTCGATCTGTCCCGTGTTCTCTTCGTTTGCACCGGTGAGGAGCCACGATATTTACCTTGGGATAATTGTGCTCACGGATTGGATGTTAGCGAACACTCTTGATACTATACCCGCTCCCTTGCTTGATCGAATGGAGGTTCTCGAAGTCAGCGGCTACGTCTCGGAAGAGAAATGTGTTATTGCGGAGAAATACCTCGGCCCTCAAGCAAAGGAAGCATCCGGACTTAAAGACGCGGACGTCCTTCTCGATCCATCCACCGTAGATGTACTCATCAAGTATTACTGCCGCGAGAGTGGTGTGCGAAACTTGAAGAAACACGTTGAGAAGGTACGATTCTATGTGGACCCTTACCGCAATCTCTGATTCTCCATTTCGCAGATATACCGGAAAGCAGCCCTCAAGTTGATACTGGATCTTGGCGAGGACGTGTTCCCTGAACCGACACCCAACCCTAAAGTGTCTAGTACGGAGTCTCGGACCGTAGAATCCCAAGAGCCACTATCAAACGAACCGACCGAAACCTCTGCCGAAACCTCGACCCATGAATCCTCAGAGCGCAAAACGGTGACAACTCAAGAGCGGCAACCACTCGAAGTCCCTGAACACATACATGTCAGGATCACGCCGGAGAATCTCAAGGATTATGTCGGGCCCCCTGTGTACCACAATGATAGGATGTATGTCACTCCGCCGCCGCCCGGCGTTAGTACGGGTCTGGGTTATCTGGGCAATGGGTCAGGCGCTGTCATGCCGGTTGAAGCCATGGTAAGCGATTTCCTGATATTTGTGCAACAACTGGTCACACGCAGCATTAGAGCATGCCAGGCAAAGGTGGTCTGCAGCTGACTGGGAAGCTCGGCGAGGTCATCCGAGAAAGCGCCCAGATCGGTTTGAGCTGGGTCAAAGCACACGCGTACGAACTCGGGATAACCACGTCGCCGGACGAGCAATTCTTGACCGATCGCGATATCCACGTGCATATGCCCGAGGGTAGTATCGGCAAGGAAGGGCCGAGCGCCGGGACTGCTATCTTGTCTGCCTTTGTCTCGCTCTTTACGAAGACGCAGATAAATCCTGACATTGGTGAGCGTTTATGTGGTGGCTTGGTTATTGCGTGTCGCTGACGTGCACTGTCCTTTGGTAGCGATGACCGGCGAAATTTCGCTCGTGGGTCAAGTTCTCCCTGTGGGTGGGCTAAAGGAGAAGATCCTTGCGGCGCACCGAGCAGGCATCAAGACGATCCTCGCTCCCGCTGCTAACCGCGCTGACATCGAGGAGAACGTTCCGGAGAGCGTCAAGACCGGGATTCGCTTTGTGTACGTGGAAAACGTCAAGGAGGTGCTCCACGAGGTATTTAAAGGCGAGGCTGTCGCCGAGCGGTGGAAGGGCACGTTGTCGATGTGATGGCCTCCAAGGTCCATGTAGCGGCGACTCGAGGTCGAGGATGTGAGGCACGACGTGAGGTGTGTGGGGGAGAACGTTACCTTGACAAACTAATCGGCGGGGAGTGTCGGTCACTTCTGGGTCATATTCGCAGGTGGCTCGGGATGATGATGGGGACTCAGCTGGTGGCATGGGTATCGCACACCACGCCGCGTCTGTGCATGCAATTTTTCGCTGCCTGTTTTAAATGGGCACATTCTGGACATCGTTTTGCACGGCATACATAGAGCTCATGATCATTCGACTTTCCTTTCCGCTTTTCCGTCATAACTATATCTACCATAAACCCACCACAAACGCATGTATTATAATTTCACTTGCGCAACCCCAACTCATGATCAAGCATTGGATTCCAGTGAGGCTCTAACGTTTGCGCGATGGTCGCTTTTGCGAGAACGCCGATTTGGAGCCATTTGAGCTATGGAATCCAGAACTACCTAAGTGAATGCATATGTCCAGCAGGTTCACGTATACGTGTTTTCACCTAGATGATGTCGAAATACAATGATAATACTACCAGGCTTTTGATCATGTTCTGGTCAATGTGGGAATAAGGGAATGCTACAATTTAAAGGTAACGTCTCGTCAGGTACACATCCTTCTTGAAAACCGCCCAGTCATTGCTCGATAGTTCCGACCGTTCCGACGCACTGGGATATGCTTCATGGTTATCGTCCCAGGCGGGCTTCCAGCTATCCCAGGAACCAGGCGGAGGGGGGGTGCGAGCGTGCTCGTCGACGTAGGAGTCGTTCAGCACACCCAACGCCCATCTCTCTGCGGTCCCGCACCCCGAGTCAACTTGCTTTTGCCAGTTCTGGATATACTCGATCCAAGCGGTGTCGTCTTCCTCGACCGTGTCATCGGTAACGGACTCGGACGATGAGTCATCGTCTTCAGGTGGATGGAAGGGAAGACCGACGGATATGCTACCTGAACTCTGACCACCTTGAGAAGGATCATCCCGCCCCTCTCCACCAGGTGGATGCGGCGGGTTCGATGGTGTGTAATGTTTGCGCCACTGGGTGGGCACTTTGGCCTTTATCCAACTGACATACAAATCGAACATGGAAACCAATGTTGACATGGCGTCTCCGACCGTCATCGATGCATTCTGTGACAGAAAGCGACGCATCTTGAGGAGCTCGCCATACTTGAAGTGCCCTATTTTGCGGCCAGAGTTAAAGATGACGTAGTATGGATGAATATGGCTGGTAAGAGGGCCGAGCTCGGAATAAGGCGGAACGTGGGTCTTGTGCGCGTCACCGTCGACGTCGGGGAAACGACAAATGGGCTCTCGCAGGGAGGGTGCGGGAACAACATAGTAGTTGAACGTTTGATTTTCGAATTGCTACACGAGATTCAGTGAGCGTCTCAACAGACAGAGAAGAAATGACCATGGGGAGATTGCTCGTCGGATGCTTGTCTGTCAAGTATATCTTTTTCAGGTCCTGGATAATCTTGACTTCAGGGACCAAAATCCATCGTGAATCGTCAAAGAGAATAAGCCAGTCGGCTCTTACTACTTGGAATTCAGTATGAACAACCTTGAAGGCGTCATATACACACAATGCAATACATTATGCTTTGCGTCGAGGTCGAATTGTCGATGCCCTAACTCCCATACATATTCCAATCTAGTGATCTGTAGGATGAAATGAGTGGGTATAGATGAACCATTTGTCACGCAAACACACATACCGTTTCGCGATCGGTTGCTTGGGATACTAGGTGGTATAACCGAAGGGGAGTCGGCCGGTTGGTAATGAAACAACGACCCTGGTCTGGGTCGGTGTCGCGTTCCCGATCTTTCTGAGAACTAGCGATGGTATGTGTGAGCCTCCTGCTCTTTGATGTGGTACGGGTTTCTACGCCTTCAACTCCGTGCCTCTTTGTCGTGGGGCACTCTGGTGATGGTGGCTGAACGGGTTTCCAAGGTTTCGTTCCGTCGCCTCCCGCGCCAAAATTGCTTGGATCTTCGAGGGTAGGAATAATACTGGGTGCCAGCATGCTGATCGAGGCCGCGGGGTCGGTGGGTAGAAGTGCGCTCGGGTTGGGTTTTCGAGGGCTGCCTGGTATAGAGCCATTCCTTCAAGTTTCCCCTTGTGGGCCACATTAAGTCCACAACCTCGGACAACGGCCGTTAAGCGGAACCTAAAGTAATGAGCAACTTGAAGCACCGATCATATCACGTACCCACCGGCGGCAAAATAAATTTAGAACGAACGTGCCAGTGGATGCACTTGTAAACGAAATGGTGAGTTGCTTCAATGCTTGCAGGTCAATTGGTCTCAGTTCATGCTCTTTCTAAGTACCTATGCAGTGTGCTCAAATGTTCTTCTGCAGGCAGACGACCGTGGAGGTATTTGTTTCATGCACGCGGACACATCAACTTTGTCCGACTAGCATTTCTCTCAGGCTGATATGTATGTATCCGTCGTCGGAACACTCTGTGACATAGTAATTATTGTACCGGATCTACAGCGTTGAGAATGATGATTGGACTCACTTGAGCTATGAAAATTTAGAACTAACACTATGTACAAACATTTCCTACGTAGGTACTACGTAACGCGACGCGCGTGCTAATGCTCAAGTGCAGTTCTCCCGCTGGTTGGTACTGGCCACCATCGTACACTGTTTTGATCGTGCCCTTCCCCCATGTTATTTCTCCCCAAGGAAACATAGATGACACTAGCAGTGAAGCCTTTATTTCGCGTACGAGGCAGCATCGACTCGGAGAATAATTCAGATGATTGGAGTTACTTGAGCTTTGAAATTTCAGAACTACCATTACGTGCGTACATCCAGCAATTTCAAGTTCGCAAATCCTATGTACAAGTTATGATGAGGGAGATCTAGATGATATTGAGATACAATGGTAAATACTGCCTTTGAGCAATTCTACCAGGGCATAGGGGAATAAGGGATATTACAAGGTAACTTGAGGGTGATCAGGTCTAGTGAGGTATACATCGCTCTTGAAAACCGCCCAGTCATTGCTTGAAAACTGCGCCCGATCCGACTCACTGGGATATCGCGATTTGCGATCATCCCAGGTTGACTCCCAACAGTCCCAGACACCCGGCGAAGGAGGGGTGCGAGCGTGCTCCTTGATGTATGCAGAAAGTTGTTTATCGCGCAAATTATTAAGATCGTCCGGCTCCCAACTATCCGCAATGTCTTCGCCTTGCTTTTGCCAGTTATGGATATACTCGATCCACGCGGTATCGTCTTCGACAATCGTGTCATCGGTAACAGACGAAGAGTCGTCGTCTTCAGGTGGCTGGAAGGGATGACTGGCTCGTTGCTGGCCTCCTCCATGCTGGTCAGCTGAGGCCTGGCTGCCTTGTCCTTGAGAGCGTGTCGCACTCCTGAGACCCTCACATCTTGGAGGAGGTCCGCCTTGAGAAGGACCATCCCGTCCTTCTTCGCCAGGAGGATGCAATGAATTCGACGATTCATTGGGCGGGGTGGGTACTTCCGCCCTTAACCAGTTTCGATATAACTGGACAGTGGCAAGCAATGCTGAGTTGGCGGCATCGGAGGTAATTGATGCACTCTGTGACAAATAGTCAGACATCTCAAGAAGAAGATCCGTATTGGCATTTGATAATTTTTGGCCAGTGTTGAAGGTAACGTAGTGCGGATGAATATGGCTCTCAAGGGGGCCGAGCTCGGAGAAAGGCGGAGCGTATGTCTTGTGCTCGTAACTTTCGACGTCGGAGAAGCGACAAATTGCGTCTCGCAGCGAGGGTGCGGGAACCACATAGTAGTTGAAAGGTCCTTTTTCATTTTCGAATCGCTGCACGATATTCAGTAAGCGTCTCAACCGACATAAAAAGAAATGACCTCGCGGAGATCGCTCGTTGGACACTTCTCCGTCAGGTATATCTGCTTCAGTTCTTCAAGAATCCTGACTTCAGGGATCAACATCCATTGTGAGTGGTCGAAGAGGATAAACCAGTCGGCTCTTACTATAAGAAATTCAGCACGAGTAACGTCGAAAGCGTCATAAGTATATACACACAATTCAACACGTTGTGTTTCGTCTCGAGGTTGAATTGCCGATGCCCTATCCCCCAGACATACTCCAATTTCGTGAACTGTAGGATGAAATGAGCGGGTGAAGAGAAATCATTGATTTCCCACACGCGCGTGCCGTTTTGCGATCAGTTGCTTGGGACACAAGGTGGTATGACCGGACGGGAGTCGGCCGGTTGGTAATAAAGCAGCGACCCTTGTTGGGGTCTTCCTGAGAATTCGTGACAGTACGTGGAATCATGTTGCTCTTTGGCGCCGTGCTGCTTTGTATCCATTCAGCTTCGGGCCTCTCTGTCGCTGGGTCGTACTCTGGTGATGGTAGCTGAGTTGGTTTTCGGTTCCCGTCAGGTCCCGGGTCAAATTTTGATTTTCTTGGATCTTCGGGGGTAGGACTCGGTGGCATGCTGCTCGGGGAGTAGAGGTGTTCAGGTTGGGCTTCAACGGTTCACTGTGTCCACTTCGCGCGTACCACTCCTTTCCCACTTGTGGGCCATACTTAT
>MU130925.1:31200-57158 GCA_015039435.1 Imleria badia
CTCACCAGTGACTTCGACGGCTTATTTTTCTTCTTGTTCCAAAACATACCCTGCAGGGAAAACATGCTACCCGATGAGTCTGTCGGAGGGTGGATGTTGAGTTCGTACTTGGCCAGATTGTGGGGAGAGCGTGGACGACGTACCTGGCAGCCTAAGACTCGAACCCTGTACCCGAAACGCCTAAGCAGCGTGTAGGATTGGCTGCGGAAACATCCGAAATGAGGAGTGATGAGCAGAGACGCTCACAATTTGAGCGTCCATTCGACCAACGTTCAAGATCAATCGAGGCGCGTTGCATACGTCATGCAGCATTCCCGGGCCTAAACTTGATGCATGTGTGGGCCCGGCACACTGGCAAAATTGAAACAACAGGCGACTGAGAAACATTCTAGTAGACTCTCGCCGAAGATAAGGTGAATTCACCTCCATCAACTTGACTTGTGGGCCGTAGCGGCCCAGACCCACACAAATGGTGGAGAGAAGACGGGCCAGTGGGCAGGGGAGTCTAACTTTGTTAATGTTCCCTGCATCACGGAAGGTGGATTCAACGTGCATTGATTTTGATTCCGCTGCGACCATCTCGAATTATTTTCACTGTGCCAGCCTGAGTGACCGTTTGCATGTGTGTCTTTGATTAAATTGCCAGTGATAGGAACCAGAACGCGCCACATTATGGGGCATCAACTTGAACGTTTCGGCATCTGCTTTGCATCTTCCGAGCTGCCTCCCCATCAGAGTACTGGACAGAACCCTAATAAGCGCTTTGGTGTGGTCCTCGCAAAACTTCGCTCAGTCATTGCGTAGCCAGAAGCCTACCTGCCAAGACAAAACAACCGGAAAACTCGATCACAACTCGTCGAGGACACTTTTGCGATCCACAGTACTCCATGGCACCCCTCAACTCCCGTGAATCAGAGTCAATGTATGTCGTTGTCTTGGTTGTTCGTTTTATTCTGACACACGTTTCTGTAGCTCGGCGGCTGCACCTCTACAAACTGATCCACCGGATCTCACCAACACGCTTCAGCATAAGAAACGCATTGCTGGAAATGGCTCTTTCGCCACCGTGTATAGTTGCCTGTGTGTACAGAACGGGGAGGTTAGCATGTTTGCACTCCCACTTCATACGTGACTTCGAGTTCACCTGTGCTCCCCGTATTCAGGTTACAGTCAAGGCCATAACCTTGCCTCGTGCCAGTGGCATCAAGCAACCCGAAAAGAATGAGCTCATTCGAGCGAGTTGACGACAATTTTCCGCCATACGCTCTGCTGACGTTTACTGTAACTCTAGAAAACAAGGCGCGAGCTTGGAATATGGAGAAGATTAGAACATCCTAATATTATCCCGCTGCTGGGGACGGCACGCGGCGAAGACTTCACATCTGATCACCCTTGCATGGTTGCGATGTAAATGTCAAATGGAACGCTCATCGAGTATCCCAATCGGGGCGGAATCACACTCTCGGTCTCTGAATGTATCCGACTTGTGAATACAAGACGCTTCGCTACAACCAGCCAGTTCACAAATAACCGGTTAAAGGAATAGTTGCCGGACTAGAATACCGTCAGCTTAGGAACTGGTTTATTGTGGCCTTTATATGACAGCATCTCGTACTACACTCGAAACACATTGTTCATGGGGATTTTCACCCAGTAAGTTGCATAACTTGACTTGGATAATGGTGTTACCTTATTCGCCATCTCTGTAGGGCAATATTTTGATTGACAGCGAATGTAATGCCCGCCTCACCGACTTTGGGTTCTCTCAAGCTCTTAGCCCAGCGAGGAGCTATTGTCTTATCTCCGAACTGATTCAATTCGTCCCGGCGCAGTCATGTGGGCTGCGCCGGAGCTGCTGTATCCCAAGTTATACCCAGATTTCAAAGTCGAAGCAACCCTTAACAGCGACATCTATTCCCTTGGTGGCATCATTCTCTTCGTACGTTATATTTCAGTGTTTCCATCCTTCAGGTTCTAATTGGACTTGTAGATCCTTTCTGAAAAATCCCATGAAAAGATAGAGCCGAAATGGACAGTAGCTTGAAGGAATTCAAGAATCCGCCGCCACCAGTGTGGCCTGTTATTCCGGACGGCGTTTGGGATTTCACCGAGGGATGTTGGTCCCCGCGGCTTCCACGCAATCGCCCATCAGTTCGAGAGGTATTGTCATTCTCTGCATATAAATTAGAGCGGTTGTTGTAACCCAAGTGTGTGCATATTGTCACGAATTTCGTGCTCCTGCCTGACTCTTTACGCCGGCCTGCATCCTTGGTCAATGACGTGTTATTTGGTACCCTTGAGTGCGGCAAAAGCTCGATCATCAATCTTCTTGCTGATGAGCCAATCGCATAAGTATCCACGGACGTGCATCCTTGTACCAGACGGCCCCGATGGTACGAGATATCCATCGGCGAAAGGCGAGTCCGGTTACCATAGGATTCCGCCTTGCCCGTGGAGGAGACATAAATCCTCTTTTGCCATGCGAACACGCCGTCTTGCGAAACCTCGCTAATGGCGTTAACCTTATTCTTCTCTGTGCACCCAAGGACGGAATCTTTGTTTTGCTTGGTGGTCTCCACCGGTTGATCAACGATTTTTTCTACGGCGGTCGTGCACCAATAGCATCCGTCGTAACCCAGTTCAAAACGCCCGATGAAGGGTGGGAACGCAATCAAGATGCCATCACTCAAAGAACCGGTATCCCAGTCCAATCTATTCCACATACATGCATCACCACGATTCAGACTGGCTGTGACCAGTCCAAACAAGCGCTGAAGGCACTCCTGGAGAACTGTGCCACCACTGTCACCCCGCTTACCAGACTAGCATCCAGTGGCGTATGTCTCTGCAAGGCTAAACAACGCTACATTGGATTTCTGTTCATACAAGGTCAACACAGGGATGCAACAGTTCCTTGTCTGGGACACCGAGGGTTTCAACAATCCCGTTGGTCGCAGACAGGTTGCAGAGAACGCTGTTGGGCTCTTTCGTGAAGTGTCTCGACTGGGTGGCGTTGACCTCCTTGTGTTCTGCCAGAAAGGCGGCAGGTTTTCCGTATCGGATCTGAATACTTACAGGCTACTTGAAAAATTCCTTTGCGGGGGGAAAGTCCCAGTCCCTGTTGCTGTTGTTGTCACTCACCTCGAAATGCTCAACCCAACTTGAATGGAGATGTGGTGAGAGATGAACCGCGACGTTCTCGTCAAGGCCATGGGAGGAGAGGTCATAGGTCATGCATGTGTCACGTCACTGCCGGACGACTACCGACTCGACATATGGGTTTACCAAGGAGGAGGCCGAAGCGTTCATCAAGTTGTACTTAGGTAGTGGATAACTGGATGTAATTCGTTGGCTGCTCAAAACTATTCACATATTACTGAGTAATGGGGAGCGTGATGATGAGACGACACGGAGTGCACCTGAGCAAAGGTGATCGACCAGAGGCGATTACCAGTACATGTAGCTCGTCATCTATCCAGCATTCTCGGCATACAACTCGGATACTTCGTACACAATCACAAAAAAAAAAACAAATCAAAAGCACACCAAAAATATCATATCCGCCCCGCCCCAGCACATAAATCCATCTCCACCACCCTCACACGCGACAACACCTATTCCTCCTCCTCATCCATAACCGAATCAAACCTCGCGTTTGCCGACGACTCGGGGCGCCCTGTCATCCCATCGTCAGTTCGTCAGTTCAAACACAAACGGAATGGACGTACCGCGCACGCGCCCCCCGCTTTGGTGCAGGCGTCGCGGCCCTCGCCCTCCTCCCCGTCGTCGTCGTCGTCGGTGATATATTCTGAACGGGTATCGCCTTCCGACCGATCTACGTACCCAATCAGTTCCTCCCTCCAAAGCCACCAAACAGAAACCAAAAACTTACGCAGCGCGCTTCGGAAGCGTCAACGTTGGCGCAGGCGTCACCCGTCCCTCGGGCAGCTCGTCGTCGTCGTCGTCGTCATCCGAACCCGACACTCTCTAGCAAGCCATCAGCGCGCCATGCGACATGGACAACATGGACACGCACTTGCTCGACGTGGCCTTTCCCTTGCCTTTCCCGATCCAACGCTCCCATCGTCCGCCACACTACTCGTGCTCACCGTCGTCATCGTCATCACGCTCTCCGATCGGCTACCCACGAACGGTTCGTCAGCATCCACATCCACTCGCCGTCCCAAACACGAAACACGCACCGCTTCCGTCCCCGCGTCTTTAGCATCTCCACCTCCTCCCCATCGTCCAATGGAACAAAAACGCAAACAACGCCTCGAGTTGCTCGAGCCACCGATACTCTTCCACGCTGAACCCAGCGAGCTTGTCGGCGTATTTCGTGTTGATGGAGGTGTCGAATTGGTCAGCGCGTGACACGTCTTGGATCGGTCGGCGCTGGAGGGGAAGTAGGCGATCTGGGAACAGGAGGAGAGGAGGGGAGGGGACACACCGTATATACATTGTGCACCAACAACTTGAGCGTTCGAATCTTGTTGTCGTCTACCATCTCGGGGAGGTACACCCGTCCCAAGACTTGACACGATACCTTTTTGTCGTCCTCTACACACATCATCGTCAGCACCCTCACTACAACGCGAGCCGAGATACGACGCACTGGGCATATCATCATTGAACAACGCCTTGAGAATGTCCTCTGCCAGATCGAGATGTACCCCATCGTCGATCGTCTGTCCCTGTACCTCGCTTCGTGACATCATGTATATAGGTTTCATGATAACGCAACGGACAACGTGCACTTACATGGCCTTTTGCGGATCCGTCCAATCGACAAACATGCCTATAATCTGCGATACCATTTCTTGGTCGTCATCCAAACCCCGCGTCGCCTCCGCGAGCTGTTCGAAGATCGGTACAGAGATCTATCGTCGTGTGTCAACCACGGGTGTAAAAAAAGCGAAGACTGTCAGTCGGAATCAGCAGAGAGCAATCCGGCGTACCTGACGCATCTACTTCTGATTCACGCTCGACGAATAATACACAGGCAAGAAATATGCCAAACACTGTCTCAATGCCTGATTCTCGGCCGTATCGGGCGAGAGATAGGCGATTACCAGACTCTTGAGGACCTGCCGCGTGCGTCAAAAACTAACGCCTAAACGCCACCAGAGATGGACGCACCCGCTCGTCGGAAATCATACCCGCCAAGACGAGCTTGGCGAGTCCGACGCACAACAAGGCTTGCACTTTTTCTGCGTCTTCCCTGTTGAGCACGTATAGCGAAAACGCGACGATGCGAACGCTCTAGGCATCACTGCATCGGATCACCACTGCGACGCCATCGAAACACGACGTACCCCGATACCACCCTACCTAAGAAATACCCATCGTGCACCATCAATATGTCAACACGATGTGCAACACGCGTATCTTGAGGACTTCGGGCGAGGATTGGACTTGTGACAGAAAGAGTTGGAACGAGTTGAGCGCCATCCGCTAGACATCGGCATCGATTTCAGCATTACATGTTGAGAAACCAGAGAGCTTACGCGTGCAATGAGATAACACAGCGCGAGACGTACGCGACGAATCCTTTGAGGAGGAATTTGAGGAGACGCGCGACAAAACGGGCGGCGGCGGTGTCGTCGTTATTGTCGTCTTCTTTCTTTATGAGTGGCCTATACACCATGTATGACATGCCCAGCCATTGAAACCAACCACACACCTTTCATGTTCAGATAGAGGACATATGCGCCGACAAACTTGATGGTTCGATCCGCCTGTGAGACGCCCTTTTTGGCGTCAACGACGCGACAGAGGAGGTCGATAAATGTGTCTTCAAAGAGGCGTTCGCCGGTGAGTTTGATGCTGTGTCCGCCATGGCTCTGTGAACGCGGCGGCGTCGACGTGGAGTTTGTGGAGGGCGACGACGTTTTTCTGATGGTTTGCGGTCACGGCACACTGCATCACAATCATAAAATGTCCACTTTTGTGAGTCGCATACTGTAACTAAGTACATACTACATATCCAATAATCTATAATTAATTCGATGGGCACTGTATCGAGATCGTCACAAGCGACAATGCAAATCCATCTGGTCCAGCCGTACCCGGTGCACGAACAACCATATCACCCGCGGTTGTCTTAGGCATCCCCAAACAGGATATCCGTAACAGATTGTCCGAGGTGAGCTTCATCCATGCGGTTTCATCATCCCCTTTGTCCTCCGAGTAAAGCAGGAAGCAGATATAGTCCTTCCCCACGACCAACTTCCCCTTATCACGACTCCGTATGCCGTGGTGGTTGATAACGCATGCCGCGAGCTGTCGAGCGCCTCGAATGGTTTTGAGGCGCGTCGACCCGCATTCTACAACAAGAGTTCCGAACCGTCCCATTGAATGTTCACTGTCCGATCGTGGTTTCAGGGTAACGCGGAACGGCTTTCCGGGCCCTTCTGGCTGTGCGACGGAGCCGAGTTCCATCGGGATGGGAGGCAACGACGTCAGCGACAACCCATGTGCGGTGATGGTAAACTTTTGCACCCCAACTCTATCCCTCGCCAAATCAGCCTCGAACCCAGAGTATGACGCAGGGGACGAAGGGAGTGCAAAGTGGTCCAGGGAAGGTTGCCCGAACCATGCAAAAATATCCCAACTCGGGTCCTTTTCCGCAATAGCTTTGACGAGGAGTGGAAAATTCCGCTGACCCTCCCGGATGTCAGCGAGGCTGGGAAACAACCCGACAAGACTGTGAGCCCAATCTTCAACGTAGGTCATCTGTCGCCTCGATGCCCAGGACATGATCTCCCAGAAAGTATGTCCGTGGACTCCCTGACTGTTATCCGCGATGAGAACTGCTTTGGGAATGCCACTGGCGTTCTCGAGAGGGGTAATGACATCAGCGAGCTTCCTATCGTCGTCGCGGGTCTCGGAAAGAGTGAAGGGCTTCCAGTCTTTGTCGTAAAACTTGACTCGTTTGGGCGCCAAGAGCTCCCGGAGGGTCCGACCTTGTGTAAACCACGAGTCGCGGTCCCAGTCCGAAAACGAAGTAGACTCTGCAAGGTGGACGATACAAAGATACGCGTTTGCATACCACTTGTACATCCCATGGATGGCCTCGTTAAACTCAGCTGCGTTCATTTGATCTATGCAGCAACTATCCACCCAAGCTAGACTGTGTCCCAGGTTCCTCGACGTCTCACAGAACTGGGCGAGTTTCTCGAACTTGGAGACGGGTTGTTTCCCAGAGGAAATATCTTGAAAAGTGGGTTCACCGGTCATCTCGTCCCAGTGATGAGAAAATATGTCGTATTCCACGATCTCTTGGATGATTTCTCTGAGCACTGTGTCGCGCCGAGGCTGGTAGCTAGCCAAGGGATCGCTCTGGAGACGTTCAATCCGTTCTTGGATCTGCTTTTCAGTGACACCTGCGATTCTGTCTTGGAAGATACTGAAGACGTCCTGTCGAAAGACGAATTGTAGGTTCGAGGTGTGAATGAAACGGGCGGGTATTTCGTTGTTTATATATTCTTTGAAGGCATCAGCGATAGGACCGGTCGGCTTTTTGTCATCACTGTCAGCTGAAGATGATTTAACCAATTCACGTCTGACTCCTCACCAGCGACTCCGACGGTTTCTGTTTCTTTTTACTCCAAAAGATACCCTGCAGGGAAAACATGCTAGCCGATGAGACTGTCGGAGGGTGTATGTTGAGTACTGAGTTCGCACTTGGCTAGATGGTGGGGAGAGCGTGAACGACGTACTTGGTGGACTCGATCCCTGCACCCGAAAGCACAGGTCCCCCGAGCCTCATTACATCCACGCACACGCAGCGTGTCCGGGTCTTGACATTCACCGACTCGGTGCGACGTAGACCAAATAAATATCAACAGAACGATCCATTACCGGGCTCAAAGGCACCCCTACACGCACACTCATTCACGCCTGAAAAGACGGTCCGGTGGACGAGTCCAATGGGAGCGCATGCGTACGGCCACTGCTGCCACCAAGACCGCACCACACACTCTAAGTAAATAAACCATCATACACTCCGTAGTCATCCTTCCCGTTACTACCATTATTCTTGATTTGTTATTCCCCACTACTGATTCGAGTCGAATTTACATATAATACATAGAGCGGGTGGCCTTGAGGGTCCACAGGATTCGTATGTATTTCAAGTTGGTTCAGATCGACTCGGAGAAGGTCC
Organism: Imleria badia; assembly: GCA_015039435.1. Classification (NCBI taxonomy): domain Eukaryota; kingdom Fungi; phylum Basidiomycota; class Agaricomycetes; order Boletales; family Boletaceae; genus Imleria; species Imleria badia. Next base: position 39,368 of record MU130925.1, read on the forward strand.
GAATCACACTCCGAGGCTTATCGGCGACGCTGCGGCCACACACTCATGGGGAATTTCTCCGTCATCATGATTGAAGGCATATGGGGGCTTCTCTCCGAATGCGTCTGCTTTTGGAACATAATTAATCAACCCAAGGTCCGGTTCGAGCTCGGAACTAGTAGTCCGCACCTTGAAGGGCCTCTGCGCAGTACTTATGGGTCACTTAGAGTCTTGATATCGTCGACAACCTCTGGAATCCCGTGCACATCTGCTGTGAGTCCTAGACATTTTCCTAATGAGTCTCTGGTAGGTATCCGACGGCCTCTACGTGAGTATGTGATAGCGTTCGCGATGATCTGCTGCTCGGATCTGACTGATTTTTCTAGGTCTCGTTTTGAGTTCTCCTCGACGACCCAGATGTTCTGTAGGGCATTCGCTTGTTCTGGTACTTCGGATTGTCCTCCACGTGTCCTTGTGACCGCTGGCACTAACCCTACCCAAGACGCTTTTGGGACGCGTTGACAAAGGCGTTCTTGGCGCGTGTATGCGTCGAGCAATGTATCGCCACCAACGACCAGGCAAAATGGAGGTCTCCCTCCCTGTCATAACCCACCTCGCATTCCGGATCCAATGTGTATACAACAAGCACCAAGAAGACTTCGAGGCCGTTGCCTCGAAGCCTTCGGCGACTTTGCTGCTACTGCATGGCTGTCGTTGCCATGGTCACCAATAACCAGCTTTCGGGTCCTGCCCTCACCGTAGACCCCGTCTCTCAAGCCTTCACTACCACTGACGCCCACAAGACCGAGTCCCAGGTCACAAATGTTGGCATCGTCGTTGCCCGCATGACGCAAGTGGTGTCCACTAGCGGGCTATCGCCAAGAATGGTGAGCTTATGGCATCACAGGCACCCCTTGGCCGGCGCAGCATCACCTCAGCCTCAGTCGTACCACTATGCCACCTTCGCGTGGTAAATTCCCGGGCCCACCCTCCCAGGATACAATCTCTACCTTGCCTGAGTCAGCCTGACTGACATTGGTAGGTGCTCAGGTATGCCGTCGCCATCGTTTTCGCAGTCCAAATCGCCCTCGATGGCCCTCAACTCCTCCTGCAGGTCCAAATGACCTCCTGGGCCTCTAACTTGACGTGACACATTCATTTCGATGACTCTGTCGCTCCTGTGGCTTCTAGGATGTTATGGACGTAGCCTGATACGGTCGTTTTACCGCCCGGCTCGTCTGGGTCATCTGAAGCTCCTCCGGGTAAGTTCTGCTTGTTCCTCTGTTATGAGAATTTGTGCCGACAATCTGATGTGTTCTTAAGCTTCTTCGGTAAGTCTCTAGTGTCCTCATCAAGCCTGGATACCCCCGATGCGTCCGTATCGCTGCTGGTAAGTTTCGTGTTGCACCTCACTTGCAGCCTCCTCTCCCTCCATCGTTGCACGGGCTTGTCTGGCGGTTTAGGTGTTGGATATGGCTCTTAGGGCCTCTCTCGTACGTCGACATCATTCGTTTGGGTGTGCTGACTGTCTTCTATAGCTCTCGTTGTCGATTGCTTGCGCGCCATATCAGCGCTTTTCGATGTGTTTCGGCCCTCTCCCCCATGTTCTGCACATGTGCGTTCCCCTGACCAGGTCATACAACTGCGTCAATCAGATTGGACAAATTGGACATGGTGGAGACGATGCAGGAGCAATCCTGAAACGTAAAACACAAGGACAACGGCACAACAGTCCATCGAGGTCGATCGTGCACTTGGAAGAGCACCGACACTACTAGCTCCCTCAGCGGGCCAAGGCAGGTCAGAACATCACCAAGAACACTGAGCTCGTCGTCTTCCCCCATGGCAGAGCTATCGCCAAACTCTGGATGACACTCAACGAGTACGTCGCGCAGGCAACCTCATCTGACAACAAGTGGCTCGAGGATCAGATCGCAATGCTGGCCGAGCGGCCTGGGAGTGTGGATGCGGTCCTCAGAGTGGCGGATGTCGTCAGGGAGTGTTTTATTTCATGATTCCGAGATGCCGGATCCGGCGGGAGCGAGGCCCATCGGCAGTAACCACAGCATATAGCCGTTCTTTTTGGGAACCTCGTTTATTGTCCATGGCACATTACCCTTGTTACATGCAATAAGTAGCTGTTGTTAGGGTCTCACATGTCACTGCATGGAGCTGGGCCAAAAGGTTTTCATTCATTCTGCATATATGCGAATTCTACTAGTATGTAGGCACAGCTCGGGTGCGACACAAGTAACGTGTTCAGCCTCCATACTCCGTGTCCAGCATCCACGACAAACCGCCGCATCAATGTCAATGATCGCCCACGGAGCGATGGACAGCAGAGCCGCGCGCATGGCTTTGCACGAGAGGCGTCCGTGTGCCGCAGCACTGCGAGTGAGTAGGTTGGTGCTGAACAGAAGCTGCAAGCTAAAGTCCATGCACCTCGCCCGCTGTCCAGTGATAACAATCATGCATTACTTGGCGGATAGACACTGTTGAGAGCGTCTCAAACGAAAACTGTTCTTGTATCCCATACCCTCGATGCTACAGGCTGTTTCTCGGTGCACTCCTGGGGGTCGTCTCGATCATGAAACAGGGCAGCGTATCCTGCAGTGCCACCATGAGACTCACCTCGTCGACGTCCAGATACGAGGGAGGATCTCGAAGACGCGATCGACGAGTGCGTCGAGGACGTGTCTTGGGAAGGGTCCCTACAGGTGTTGCATACACGGCCGCGTAGTTGATCAATAGGCCAGGTTATCTGAACGTGTGTCACCCTCGCGGCGATGTCACGCGCGATGCCCAGGGAGAGAATAGCGTTCGAGCCTTCGGCATTGTCACCAGCGGCGAGGAGCTGGGTGGTAGGATGGCGGCTGTGGTGGAGGTAAGAAGGTTTTTAAAAAAAGGAAAACTACGCCCGAGCTTAGTAAACATGGTAACGCAAGCAGCTGACATCGAGGTGGAGAATGGAGGCTTGAGGCAAGTAGTGCAATACGAGCCGAGAGCGGGAGGGACATCCGGGTGGTTCGCAAGCACTTGAGCATCCTAAAGAGGAAAGAGTTCCAAAGAACCTCTCGAGAATCAAAGTCGCATTCTCCATTCCAACGCGTCTTGCCGCCCATCCTCTCAAACTCATACATGAAAGAAATGCACAACGCGCAAGGATGAATGCACAACGCCCCAGAATAAAGCCGCGGCGTGGCGCACAAGTGAAATAAATGCGCATTTGTGCTATATTTCGTACGCTATCCGATATGCCAGCCGTGGTCACCAAGGACACGAAAAACGCATTATCCATGTGTATCAGAATATATCTAACGTCGATGGGTGCGTGGCTGCATCATGATGTCCAGCACGCCTAACAGTAAGTATAAGAGCTCCATCGCCGCAGAGTAACACTCCACTCACTCGTCAACCAGTCCTCTGACAATCCTACCGCACGAAATGTTCATCCCTCAGGTTTATTTCCCTCCTCTATCCAACAGCCGTCCCCCCCTCATACTTCCACTCCCACTCGACAAGCCATCCCGCTTTTCATTCGATATGTCAGGAGTAGCAGGTTTGTTGGGCGGAAACGATGCGGTATCCGCAATGGCCGCGGTCCACGTATACGGGAACCGGCGTTGGCTGGGTTGGTATAACTCCCCGGGGTCCCTCCAGATTGCCAAACGATTCAGCTCCTTTGCGAAATCCGTATCCCTCTCCCAGACGCGCTTCTCCGACATCGTCCATGCGGACCCCACAGCATTATTTGGAATGGTTGATTGTAAGGGACCCAAGTTCCGGGCTGCCCACTCGGGCACTGTCATTCAGGAAACGGGCCACATTGCTGCGCTCTTCATGAAAGCATGTGCCGCTTGGGATTCCGAGGGGAAAAAGGTCCCTGGGAGGGAAACGTGGCCTGTTGGCGTTACTATCGTTGATCTCCACCCGACCCCTCCCTCCGAGATACACCCCGCACGCAGCAGTGCATCCATGTTACTCTTCGCTGGCGTCCCCATCGCTGTCAGCATTGGCACATGTGCCCTCTGCGCTGTTTGCGAGGACTGGTGCGCATCATTATTGATCCTCGTCGGCATCGTTGCCAGCGGTATATCATGCCGCATCCTCGGCTCGGCAGACTTCCTGTTCACCCATCCCGAGCCTGCCAGGGAATCTCCGGCTGGTGACGGAATCCTTAGCTCGGACAAGGACATCGTATTGTTGAGAGGAACAGAAGGCGCCGTAAACTCAATCACCCGTGGCAGCTTCTCCCTTCGTTTCTCGAGCGAGGCCCACTTCACTCTCATCCGGTGGTGCTCCATCCTCTTCTTCATCCAATGTATCACCCAGCTCCTCCTCATCCCCCAAGCGTCATTGTTTGGCCAAGTCATGTTTCTTACCTCGCTGGGTGTGTCCGCGCTGTACAATGCTTGGCATTCGTCCTTGGGCAACGAGAAGACTCATCGGAAACTCATATTTGAGAGCGTGCTCCAGAACCCGAAAGTGACTAAGTACACGTTGGGCACCCGTACCACCGCAGTGGTGTTCGTGCTTCTGGCCTTGAAGCCCCAAGACCCAATGGCAATTCTCAACGAACTCCTTCCCAACGATACCAAGGTGTGGAAGCAATGGAAGGCGACGATCTTGGAGCAGCTGCGTCACCCACGCGATCAATACTTCTTATCTGAAAGTGAGATCGGGGATTTGGATGGATTTACGCAACTGGAGCAGGATCTGTTGCGCCTATTCTATGTGGATGCGCAGGCGGCGTACAATGGTTACAGGGACTATCTCCGGGTTGATCCGCTCTGATTTTTTCCACCTCGTTCTTCTATATTCATTTTTCCCGTTGTTACCAGTTACGATTTATTCTCCACAACCAATTCGAGTTCGAATTATTTATAACACGTAGAACCGTATTCCAAGTTAGTTCAAATCAAGGTCTCCGAGGCCTATCGGCAAAGCTGCGGCCACACACCCATGACGTACAATTTCACCGCCATCACGATCGAAGGCACGTTCCAAATTTGTCTGCTTCTGGAACATAATTAATAATCAACCGATTGCAAGTTTGGTTCGAGTTCGGAACTCGTTCGCATCGCAGTATCATAGGGTCACTTCGAGTCATGATACCGTCATCGATAACCTCTGCAATCTCGTGCACATCTGTGTAGACATTTCCCTAATGTCTCTGTCCTATTGACCCGATATAGCCTCTACGTGCTGCTTGGATCTGACTGATTTTTCTAGGTCTCGTTTTGAGTTCTCCTCGACGACGCGGATGTTCTGTAGGTGGGTCCCCTGGATGGCTTAGGTACGTGTACCGTCGGTTTCGTGTGTGTTGCCGGCCCTGACTATTGTCTCCAGCTAGCGGCCTCGTATCGACTCGTTTTGAGTCGTCGTCCATAGTCCCTTTCATTCCGCCCATTGCATTCGCCATCGTTCTGGAGCTTGGTTTGGATCGTCCTCCATGTGTCCTGACTCGTCCCACTTGTCCGAAGGACCTCCTCTAAGGCGTTCGGGCGTCACTCGTCACGTTACCAGACCGTCTACCGACGGTCTACCTCATCGGCGTGGCTGGTCACCGGACTACTCCATGCCATGGAGGAACTCAGCCACCGTAAAGCGTCGCCTGTTCGCACTGCTGCAGGCTCCCTCCTTGCTACTTGGGTCGACGTCCCACCAAACCTGAGGAGGGTGGCACTGCATGGTCGACCTATTAGTATTCCTTGGCTTGTTTGACCTCAACGAAAACACATCGCCAAAGACGCCCTCCTCTGCATATTTGCCACCCGCATTGACATTTTCGACCAGCTCGAGTTCGAGGGTACGTCTATGCGCCCTCGTGTGACCGTTGGCACTAACCCTACCCAAGACGCCTTTTGGGATGCGTTGACGAAGGCGTTCTTGGAGCGTGTATGCGTCGAGCACTGTATCGCCACCAACGACCAGGCGAAATTGGGGGTCTCCCTCTCCGTCGTGACCCACCTCGTATTCCGGATCCAAAGCGTGTACAACAAGTACCAAGAAGACCTCTCGGCCGTTACGCACGCTCGAACAGCGCTTGGCGTGATTTTTCCCGTGTACATATTGTTATTCGTCGAGCGTGAATCAGGTGCGGTGCATTGCTCTTTGTGCTTCGATTCCTTTTTTTTTACGCCCATGTAGATCTCGGTAGCAATATTCGAACAGATCGCCGAGGCAACGGATCCGCAAAAGGCGATGTAAGTGCACGTTGTCCGTTGCGTTCATATGAATGATGTCACTACCTAGTGAGGTACAGGGTCAGACGATCGACAATGGGGCGCATCTCGATTTGGCAGAGGATATCCTCAAGGCGTTGTTCAAGAATGTCATGCCAAATGTGTGGTGCCCCGGCTCGTATTGCGGTGAGGGTGCTGACGAATGGGGTATATAGAGGACGCCAAAAAAAGTGGTGTACCTCCCGAGTCCCCAAGACGGTAGACGACGACAAGTTTCGGACGCTCAAGTTTTCGGTGTACAACATCTTTACTGTGCGCGTTCTTGCTTCTCCCCGTGCTCTTCCCTTCCTTTTGTATCGCTCACCCCCCTCGCAGCGCTGACCGATCCGAGACGTCTCGGCGCACAACGCACTGACCAAATTCGACGCGAGCATCAGCAAGAAATACGCCGCAAGCTCGTTGGGTTTAGCGATGAAGAGTCTCGACGGCTCAAGCAGCTCGAGGTGTTTTTTTCGTTGGATGATATTGTACCGGTACCGTTGGATGATGGGGAGGAGGTGGAGATGCCAAAGACGCAGGGACGAAAGCGGTGCGTGTGCGGTGTTTTGGTGGCGAGTACGTTGGTGCTGACGAAACGTATTCGCGGCCCATGGGTAATGGCCGATCGGAGAGCATGGTGTCCGAGATGACGGTGAGTCCGAGCAGTGTGGCGGACGATGGGAGCGTTGGATCGGGGAAGGGCAAGGTCTTGAGCGGGTGCGTATTCATGCGTCGCGTGTTTGAACTGCGCGTGTTTGAACTGCACTGATGGTAACTCACTGCTAGACGGCGGAGGGTGTGGTTCAGATGACCGCGAAGATGACGAGGTGCCCTCGGGACGGGCGACGCCTGTGCCGACGAGGACGCTTCCGAAGCGGTGGAGTAGGGGCTGGCAGAGTTAGAGCTCGTGTTGTAGAGTCGCAACCAGCAGCAGAGTCAGGTTGCGACCGAGTGTCCCTCGCTCCCTCTCCAGCGAGCCGCGCGAGTACTCTTGTTTTTGCTTTTGTATGGGAGGGACTGATGGGGTACATACTAGGAGATTGGCCAAGAGGGCGGTACCCATCCAGAATATCACCGACGATGATGACGGGGAGGAGGGGGAAGGGGAAGCGCTGCGTGTGCCGAAGCGAAACGCGCGTGCGCGGTACGTCCATTCTATTAGCTTTGAACCGACGAACAGACGATGGGATGACGGACCGATAGTTAGCAACGGCTGGATAGATGACGAGCTGTTACGCGCTGGTAATCGCCTCCGGTCAACGACCTTTACTGAGGTGCACCCATCTCGATCCTGTGGATTCTCCTTTATTCAGTTCAATGTAAATAATTTTGAGCAGCCAACGAGTTACAGCCAGTCATCCACTACTATAGTACAACTTGATGAGCGCTTCGGCATCCTCCCGCGTAAGCCGACAACGATCCATCAGGTTCTTGATAGTCATCTTCTTTGGTGCACGACCCGTCTCCCCAGTTCTCTTTAAAGTCTGTTTGGTAGAGATTCTTTCTACCCCCGCAAGTGTGCAGCGAGAAGAAATGCAATCCTCGAGCATAGTTTGAACGGATAGTCTAGATTCCAACAGTTTTCTGTTGCGCTTTCTGCTGTCTGGTTCGTAGAGCGATGTCGTGATGCACGCATGACCTATCACGCCCCCTCCAAGGAATTTGACAAGGCCTTCACCTTCCGCTTCCCACCATTTTTCCATTGGGTCGTACCATTCGAGGTGGGTGACAACGACAGCGACTGGGACTCGCCCCTCGCAAAGGAATTCTTTGAATAACTTGTATTGATCCAATTCCGATGGGGGAGACCAGCTAGCTTTCCTGCAGAGCACAAGCAGGTCGACGCCACCCTGCTGAGACACTTCACGAATGAGCTCAACAGCGCTCTCTGCAACCCGTCTACGATCGATGCATGTATTGCGGAAAGACACGGTGTCCCAGACGAGGAACTGTTGCATCCCCGTGTTGATCTTGTATGAACGATAATTCGATGTACAGCTCCATGTCCCTGTGGAAACATCCGCCACTTGATCTCCAGCGAGGAGGTTGATGACTGAGCTCTTTCCGACCGCTGAATCTCCAAAAATGATAACGTTGAAGGGACGCAGTGGTCTTTTGAACCGTTCTACTAGTGCCGTAGCCTCGGGTATGCTCAATCTGCAGTGACCAGCGAGGCGGAGAGAGGCTGTCGATGAGAGATCGAGACGTAGCGTAACCGGGGAGAAGGTGGTGGCATAATTTTCCAGGAGTTCCTTCAGCACTTGTTTGGGCTGAACACAACCAGTCTGAACCGTGGTGATGCATGCATGTGGAATAGATTGGGCAGGGATACCGGTTATTTGAGTGATGGCGTCTTGATTGCGTGCCCACCACCCTTCATCGGGTGTGTCGAACTGGGTTACGACAATGGCTATCGGGGCACGACCGCCGTAGAAGAAATCGTTGATCAACCGGTAGAGATTACCAAGAGATGCAAAGATTGCGTCCTTGCGTACACAGAGGAGAATGAGGTCGACACCGTCAGTGATGTTTCGCAAGACAGCATGTGCTTGTTCGTAAGGCAAAAGAGGACTGGTGTCTCTCCCGCGGGCAAGGCTGAATCCCATGGTATCCCATAACCTAAATCGCCTTTCACCGATGGACATCTGGTACCATAGGGGTCGTTTGGTACAAGGAACCACATCCGTAGATACTTGTGCGATTGGCTGATCGGCAAGAAGATTGATGATCGAGCTTTTGCCGCACCCAAGGACACCAAATAACACGACATTATGACTGCGATAGAGTCAGGTGTCAGCAAGATATAACGACAGCGATACGAAACACACATGGGCTGCAACAGCTGTTCTAGTCTCTCAGTGGAGAACGACAACACCTTTTGTGCCGATGGCCGATCTCTCGGAACTCCTGGGGACCAACATTGCTCAATAAAGTTCCAAACACCATCCGGAATAGCAGGAAAGACTGGGCGCGGGGGGTTCCGGCGTTCCTTTAAACTACTCTCAGCCACCACGCTGTTTAGCCAAGGCAATTGCCCCGAAAGGATCTACACGTTCAATTCACGAGTGAAGGACAAAAATCGAGTAATAACCAAAGACAACATACAAGAAAGAGGATGCTACCAAGAGAGTAAACATCGCTATTAAGCGTAGTTTTACTTCCGAGATCTGGGTACAAGCCTGGGTGCAGTAGCTCTGGTGCAGCGAACAGCACTGCGCCGGGACGAATGGACTTGGTGCAGAGATAAAACAATGGAGACCCCGCTGGGCTAAGAGCTTGAAAAATCCCAAAATCCGTGAGGCGGGCATTGCGTTTGTCGTCAATCAAAACATTTCCCTACAGAGATGACAGATGAAGCGACATCATCTGGATCAGGCGATAAAGCCTACCGGGTGGAGATCTCCATGAACAACCTGTCTCGAATGCACTACGGAAGACAGTCACATAAAGGCCAGGACAAATCAGTTCCTGAACATACGGTACGCTAGTCCGGAAACTATCCCCTCAATCTGCGACATCGACCAGTCATTTGTAAACGGGCGAATGTAACAACGTAGCTTGTACCCACAAGCTGGACACAAGTGGAAATCGAACGTGTCATTCCATCCTGATTGATATACTCAGTAAGCGTTCCATTTGACATCCACATTGCAATCAGGCAGAGATAATCAGATCCAAAATCTTCGCCGCGTGCCGTTCCCAGAAGCGGGACAATGTTGGGGTGTTCTAATCTTCTCCATATTCCGAGCTCGCGCGTCGTTTTCTAGGGTTACACTGAAAGTCAGTAAAGCGTATGGCGGACAGTTGTCAACTCGCTCGTATGAACTCATCCTTTTCGGTTTGCTTCATGCCACGAGGCAAGGTTATAGCCTTGACTGCAACCTGGATACAGGGAGCACGGGTAAAGTCACTGGTGAAATGGGAGCGCAAACATGCTAACCTTCCCGTTTCGTGCGCACATGCAACCATACACGGTGCCGAAAGCGCCATGTCCAGCAATACGTTTCCTATCCCGCTGAAGCGTGTCGCTGAGATCCGGTGGATCCGTCAGATCAACTTGCAGAGGTGTACCCGCCGAGCTACAGAACCGCACATCAGAATAAAGCGAATAACCAAGACGATCACATGGCTTGACTTTATATCAGAGGAGGGTGCCATGGAGTACTGTGGATCGCAAAAGTACAAGCTGTGATCGAGTTTTCCTGTACTTTTGTCTTGGCAGGTAACTTTTCGCTACAGCAATGATGAGGGGAGTAGAGTTTCGTGAGGACGACACCAAAGCGGTTATTAGGCCTGGAGAGGCCATGCGTTTTCATGATCCGGGCGTATCAGAGATAGAAGCTCTAGCGTGGAAGATGTCCCACGTTCAGGGTCTTATCGAAGACACACGGCGCATGTTGAAACGGTCACTTGATCATGAATTATGAATCACCAGATTCATCCAAATTGACAGTACAAATAATTCGAAATGGTCGCAGTTGCCTGTCGAAGCGCGAGTATCAACGAGCAGCAATGGGCGTGATGGGCGGACATCCGTAGATCTCGAAGGATCACCTTGAGAAACAAGTGCACATGTAATTGCGTACATGCAAGGGTTAGGATGGGTAACGCCGATCACAAAAAAAGCAAAATTAGTACATACTCGTGTACGATCATATCTTGTAATATTTGAATTGTTCGAATAGAGTGGTGCTATCATATTCATCCCCCTCGTACAGTCGAATTTCCACAAGCTCCCTCTCCGATCAGGACTGGTCAGTCCCATGGTCATGACACTGCCAGTATCATTCTGACAGTCCTGATATTTGAATCTCATTTTCTCTCGAGTATGCATGATAACATATGCATTACCATAATGACAATACAGTATATCACATGCCATACAAATGTCTGTACTGGTCATCAAGTCCACGACATACACCAACAAACCATGACTGACTTGGCCAGGCACGAACGTACCCGGTAAGCAAACGAAGGCGATCTAACTGGGCAGCTGCCCAGGGTACTAAACGAGAAATCCGAACGGCAAGCATGCGCAAACTGGAAAGCAGGCTAACAGCAACTTGATGTAATGTCCAGGGCGAATGTGACAAGAATGGTGAACTCGAGAGCGACGACTCGGAGACTTTGATGCAACTTGAAGGAGAATCGATAGCAGATCATGATGTGCAATGGAGACCCGAAAGATGATTGATAGCGGACAACGATGTGGCAATGGAGACCCGAGAGACGATCGATAGCGGACGATGATGTGGCAATGGAGACCCGAGAGATGATTGATAATTGATGAACCGTGCAAATGAGAAGTGGGACCCGAACGGCGAAAACAGACAACAGGTGAATAGTCCGACAGTGAATGAGCAAGCCATGCGAGGAGGAACAAACTGCACTGGCAGAAGGAAACATAGACCATTAATGAATTACGCAACGAATCAGCACTTACCTTATTTCTTCACCTTCCTTGCTCTCTTGGAACACGTGGGCTTTGAAGATTCGGCTGGCGCACCTTCTTCATCTGACCCAACCACAGCCTTCCTCTTTCCTTTTTTTATCGTAGCCCTCTTATGACATTCTTCCAAGGCCTCAACGTCTGAAAGGTCGCTCATGGGAGTAGGTGCACGAGGCTGAGGTACAACATTGTTTTGCATAGGAGCTAGAGATGCGTGAGGCTGACGAGGACTAGTTTGAATGGTGGAGTTGGAAGAATGGTCTGGCAGGGCAGCAGGGTAAGCTCGGGGAGAAGGTGCAGGAGGAATATGAGACAAACCACCGAGGCTACTACTAGTAGCTTGACCAGACGTTGCAGGAGGTGTATGAGATGAAGGACCGAGGCTACTACTAGTAGCTTGACCAGACGTTGCAGGAGGTGTATGAGGCCGAGGAGCGGGGGGGTTGCCAGAAGCAAGCACAGGGGAACCGTCACCGGCATGTGTAGTCTGTTCAGTCGCCATGTTAGAATCACTGGTGGATCCGAATCCAGGATTTGATGCATCCTGGTCAGTGTTAGATGAAACGCGCGCAGCGACCTGAGCTCGCATTCGTGAAAAAAATCCACAGTTGTTTGACGGTTCTCCATCCATGTTCTCTTCTTCTTCGTCGTCTGCATCAAAGTCGTTTTGACGTCCTTTCTCGTCCTTGAAGAGAACACTACAGAGAATTAGTACAGTTGTACTATGTAATGCAAACTTACACGTTATAGTGCTTCAAAAGTTCTTCCTTCCACACAATGTCCTCACACTCTTCGATGATATCCATTAATGCATAATAGTACTTGCGGTAATTCAAGGCGCCGTCTTTCTCTGACCACCGAGTCTTTGAGCTGATCCCAAAACGAGCCTAACCAACCATTATTAGATAGAAGTCGAGACTCAACATTGATGTCCAACACCTACATGAACAGCGGCATAGGCAAGCTGAGCCCCGCCGACTTGATCCATATGATGTAAGTCGGAGTTGCTAGGTTTCGACCCTCGCACATCATCACCATAACCTGTTGACGGACCGGTAAAGATATGTCTTATGACCTATGGATACAATGATATTGTCAGGTTCGATATCAGAACAACACGGGCTTACCTGCTCCATGTAAAATCCTTGGAAGAAGCCCTCCAACATGTTGATTTCGTTGAACTTGCGACCACAGTCTTCCCACAATAGGGCTGGAAAATTAGTTGACGACATCTTGATCTTGCCATCCTCGAGCTTCTTCCGAGTGCTAACCCATTGACGGATCAATGTCTCCAAGCATGTTACATGATTGAATTCACTTACCCCTCTGGATTCCTGTCAAACGCCTTCACGTACTCAACAGGACAGAGATATCCCGCAAGAACTGGATGATTTAGTCCCATCTGGGAACGAGAGCTGCCCGGAGGGATGGGTGGTGAGAGCGGAGCGACCCGTGGATTAGGAGTTGCATATCCGATTATCTTCTCTCGTAGTCCGGTTATATCATTGCTCCGTGCCTCATTCATAGCATGGTTTATCTAACGTTGGATGTCGCACCTATTAGTGGTAGTACACCTGCATATATGCACATGCACTCACCTTCTTGAGCACCTTTCTGCGTTTGGCTGATCGTGAGGAATCGTCCGAGTCACTGATTAACAACTTGATACCCGGTACAAGGTGGATAAGAACCGCATATATCTGTTTGTAACGTGCCAGAGTCTTGGCCGAACTAAGAAACCATTAGATCTTGATCTGGCAGTACATCTGAAATTCCACTCACACTTGCTTGAGAGCCTGGTTCCGATGCGCTCGTATTGCCTTATCCTCAGATTCACTCAATTCTCCATTCTCGGCTGCCTCTGCCTGCTTCGAAAGTAGCACCATGGTGATTACCTTATTCACGTCACAGAACATGTCGTGGCAACGTGCGATTGTACGCCCTGCCACTTTACATTCAGCCGGGTCAACCCCTAAATCATCATCTGACTCAGGATCTGAGTCAGATTCCGAGTCACCGCCAGAGTTGGGCTCGTCTGGTCCAGAGTCAGGTTTCCTTGCCAGTACTAGTTAGTCAACTATAATGCGTCTCATAATAGAATCACTTGCTTCTTGGACTTGGACCGCTTCTTATGTTTCTTCATGTGCTCCTCAGGGGTCTTGGAGCGTTTTTTGCTACTTGATGATCGTGATGATGATGGCGGCATGATGGTGGTAAAGAAGCGGGGGAGAGAGTAGGAACGTGACACTTGACGTGATGAGTCGAAGATAACAGAAGTTCCCACGCGGCCATAACCCTCTGCCGGCGCTGGCTCAAGGTCACTTCTACCCCATTATGACTGTATGTTGGTTTCTGCTAGGTAAGTTCCAGCTTACTCGTCAAACGATGGACTAACAAGGTATCTACAGATAGTTTCCATGTATATATATGTGCAAGAATCCATCAATTTTACTCCAACCCCTACCCATGACGCTCGTCTGCATTGGATGTGGAAAAGCCTTCCAAACTCAACGGTCTCTCAGCGCTCATGAAGCACGATGCAATGCAAACAAGCAACTTACCACAAACATCTATGCCAGGCATCACAAACGACACACGAAGTCGAAGAAACGCAAAGAAAGATCACTATCTGAGTCAGACTCTTCTGAATCATCTCAGCACGAGGATGGCCCTTCGAGGCACTCTCCCTCTCCAATCCCTTCTTTTTCCATCGATGTTGGTGAGGTTCAGGCTGAAGTAAGTTGTAGGTTCGATGCCCAGCATCTTAGACTCACCGGGATTCAGGTTGAAGCACTTCCGGGTCATCTACCAGCACCTCCTAGTCTGGTAGGGCCTCCGCCCGTTGTCTCAGCACGTTCTGGACGTCATGTTCGCCTTCCGGCACGCTATCGTGATTTTCTACCAGGAGAATTGCTCTCTCTCGATCATGTTCCTCCACCACCTCTGCAATCTCCCCCACCAGCCTCCCAACGCTCTGATTCTCAACCAGCATCCAAGTCCTCTGAATTTCGCATGGAAGTGGACTCATTTGGCCTCTTTCGAATTTATCCAAACCAACCGACACATATTCCTCATGTGAAGACCACTCTATCCGATGTCGTTGATGCACCAACTCTTCTTCAAACGTCAGCCGAGTCTGCTGGTCTCCCCAACATCATTCCACCCTCCGAAATTACCGTCGACAACCTCTTTTCTGCATTCAGCAGTCCTACCGCTGGGCTGCTAATGTGTTGGCATTATACCAAATCGACCACAAAGACAAAGGAAGAGCTAAACCGCATCTGGGTCTACATCTCGGACCCGCTCTTCAATCCCTCCCAACAGCCCAACTTTTCGCATGATCGTGAATACAGGCTTGCCTCGAAATACCTTCAAGATGACTCTAACCCCTTCCGGGCTCAACACGGTTGGACTTGCAGTGCCGTCACGATCCCGCTGATCAAAGAAGGTGTCAAATATACCTCCGAAACCGACCTTACCTTGCCGACCCTTATAATTGACAACATATATCATCGCTCGATCACGGATATCATGACCTCAGTTTTTTCCGACCATGCTTCGTCCTCCTTCCATTTCACCCCCTTCAATCAGTACTGGACAACAGCAGATGGACGTAACATCTGTATCTACTCTGAAGCTTATATGTCTGCCGAGATGGATGAGGCTCACCGGCAGATTAATGCTGCACCCCGGCAGCCTGACGATAACTTCGAGCGAGTCGTAGTACCCATCATGCTCTGGTCAGATGCTACCCAACTTGCCAATTTTGGCGATGCATCTCTCTGGCCGGTGTACCTGTACTTTGGTAGTCAGTCGAAGTACATTCGAGGAAAGCCTACATCGGGGGCATGTCATCATGTCGCTTACATACCATCGGTGAGTACTCATACATTGTTGATTCGTTTTCTTATGAGTTTGCTAGCTGCCTGATAACTTTCAAGATACGTACACGCAGAACCACAGCGAGGCATCGACAGGTGAACTGTACACCCATTTCAAACGAGAGCTCATGCATGCCGTGTGGGGGCTCCTCCTGGATGGAAAGTTTGTCGAGGCCCACAAGACTGGAATTTTGATTGAGTGTGTGGATCATATCATTCGGCAATTTTTCCCTCGCTTGTATTCCTACTCGGCCAATTACCCAGAGAAGTGATACCATATTCTTGTCGAGTCATCAGTGATTGCTAATGGTATCAGAGTTTTGTTGGCATGTATAAAGTTTTTGGGTAACTGTCTATGCCCGCGCTGCTTTGTCGAAAAGGCAGCTGTTCCCGACATGGGAAAACCATCCGATATGATGACCCGGACAACGCAACTCCGGGTCAATAATAATGCCTATCAGTCCGCTATCAAGGCAGCACGCAAGTTGATCTTCGGTGGAAAGTCACTCAACAGCAAAAGGGTCACTGACTTGCTCAAGGATACATCCTGGGTGCCGACACGGGTGAGTTGCCGTGTACGCAAAATTGGAATATTGTGTCTTGACCAATCTGTCTGTCAGAATGCGTTTTCTGAACGACTCTCTGAGGATAGGGAGCTATTCAACTTCTTCCTGTTGTTCGTTGTTGACCTTCTTCACGAGTTTGAGCTGGGGGTCTGGAAGGCCATCTTCACGCATCTGCTGCGAATCTTACATGCTCAAGGAGGAAGTTCCATTACTGAATTAAATTGGAGGTTCGTTAAGTCTACTACCATCTAATAATGACTAATCATGAACAGGTACCGCGCAACACCAATGTTTGGGCGAGGGACCATCCGAAGGTTTCATAAGAATGCTTCATCCATGAAACGACTTGCCGCGAGAGATTTTGAGGACCTTCTTCAGGTACGTCAACTATTTTGTTCAAGATATTATATCTACAGTACATTCTTTTTTCAGTGTGCTATTCCCATCTTTGAGGGACTCCTCCCTTCCCCTCATAACGAAACTGTCCTGGACCTCTTGTTTGACTTGGCTACATGGCAGGCATTCGCCAAGCTGCGAATGCATACAGATGACACTCTGTCTTTCTTCGACACCATGACGCGTCAGCTTGGCTATTCAGCACGACGGTTTAAGAAGACAACCTGTTCGTCCTATCAAACAACAGAGCTTCCTCAAGAATCAGCTGCTCGTGCATGACGACGTGCAGCGACCATTGCCAAGGAACCTCAAGCACAGGAGACAAGCTCGGCAGCAAAGATAAAGAAGCTCAACTTGTCAACTTACAAGTTTCACGCCTTGGGGGATTACCCAGAAATGATTTGTCAGTATGGAACGACAGATAGTTATTCCACGCAGATAGTAAGATATTGATTCTACTAGTCGCTATAATTACCAAAGCTGAATTAACCAAATAGGGAGAGCTGGAACACCGACGTTCGAAGCAGCGGTTTGCTCGGTCAGGAAAGAGGAAGGAGACAAGAACTGCCAGCATCGCCAATCAAGAGGTGATCGAACGGTTCATTAGCAAGGTGGATGCAACAAGGGAAGCACTGCGAACAGTACATACGAAGAAAAATCAGGCTGGTGGAAGGCGAACTCGAACACGACCCGAGGAGCACTACCACATTGCGGCATCCACACGAAATGCCCACGATCTCACTGTTTGGCTGGGAGAGAAAGAATATGATCCCGCTGTCACGGTAGGGTGGTTTTGAAGGTCATGGCGTTGGCCCTCACTCACTTTTGACCTTAGGATTTCATACCACATCTCAAAGACCACCTTCTTGCTCGGAAGCGTGGTCTTGCCTATAATGGAGATGAGTACGACTTCTCAGATCAAGACCGAAGCTGTAATATTATCCGCAACAACCAACTGTTCGAGCACGCCTTCCTCCGAGTCAACATCAGTAAACAACAAAAACCTGATTATCAAGCATAGTTACCCAAAGTTCTCCATAGCAGAGCAGCTTCCCAGCACACTTTTTTTGATCTGCATAAAAACACTGCTAGAGCCATAGGAACTCATAGCTGCATCCAGCACTGCCATTTGCCGAACTCCGCCCCGGCAGCCAGGTGGGGCGAATTTTCGCTAAGGTCGAAAAATGTCTACTAGGGGACATCTAATGATATTGCTCGTTTAGATACAAAAGGTACATTATGTATATACTAAATTTTAATGTTGCGGACTCAGGAGGGGGGTGTGCGTGCGTCCAA